>CAMXCT020006608.1:282500-310000 GCA_947184155.2 Cladocopium goreaui | reverse complement strand
GGAGGTCGCAACTATTGAAGATCATCATGCTGTTGACGTCTATTGACTATTGACACATACAAATCTTGCAAGCATTGCTACAGTGCTGGGTTTAGGACACCAGACTTCAAATCACCCAGTGGCAACTGGAGGGCCCATACCTGGAGAGTCCCAATGGATCATCATTCATTCACCGCCATTTTTGGATAATGGACCAATGGACCCATCCAAAAAGAATCTATGGATTTTCCTCTGGATATCTCTGGTTGTTCCTCTGCTGAGTTTTTTTCCAGTGGAATACAATGGAACCACTGGCCCAAATCGTCAACGGCCTCAGCCGGCCTCAGCCCCTGCCAGTGCCAAACAGCGCGACACTTCTGGACTCCAAACCTATGGAATGCTGCGGCGTCCAGTGCTACATCTATGATCATCTATGGATGTCCTATACGAAAAACACCATGTCACACCACTAAGCAAAGGGGGAAACCTGATCCGTAAAAAAGAAACACCGGAGATTGATGTTCAAATTCCCTATGTCATGAAATTTCATGATATTTCATGGGGCATCTACCAGTTTTTGAGCCCCCTATTGCCATGGTGCTTTTGGACCATGATGAGAATGACCAGAATTAAACCCTGGAGTCTTGGAGGGATGGGCGCAGACAAGGGGTTGTGAGTATGGTTTATCGGGTTCTCTCAAAGTGGCCATTTTATGATCATCATCAAGTGTACTGAACTGTATTTGCAATGCCCTGAAACATGCCGGTGGAGAAAGCAGAACATAACTTAGAAACCCGTTGACATGAGAAATTCAATTTTTGTTCAGAGTGGTCGATCTGCAACCTCGTCGAGCTCTGCAAGAAGACCTCATATGGTTACATATGGTTTGATGTTTGGATTCCGGTGTCTCAAAAGGATCTACCCCATGCTGTAACCATTAAGACATGGGGAACATGTCGAAAAAACGCAAAAACCTGCTGCTGCTCAGGTCTGGTCATCGGGTCCTGATCCCTAACTGGGATGCTTCAGGATCCCCCAAAAATGTTTGCTTCCCAAAATGGGTTGTGTTTTTTTGGAATATTTACAGGATTTTACAGGAAACCTCAACAAAAACCCACAAATATTTGGTTCAATTCTTTCAAAGCCGCGGTTTCCTAGACATCCCTGCGCCTCATCCGAGATCATCATGGCAACGCGGCCCAAAGCCTCAAAGTATGGGACTCGTTGCATTTCATGGTTGATGCAATTGATGCAACACAAAGTCGGGGATGTATTCTCAATGATCATGAAATACTAAGAACCGATAATGTTCATGGATTCCCCATGGGAATGTCAATGTATATCATTAATGTATATCCGCAACGACGATTCTCGATTTCAGAGATTTCAGATCATGGGTCACGGCGATATCATTTTGAAATTCACACAAGAAACATGATGAAACTTGTCATAAAATGTGCGGAGATCGTAGGGATAGTGAACAAATGTGAACAACAAATCATAGGATTAGTTCCAGTAGTGTCATATGGTTAAATGCAATAACATCATCTTCCAGCTTGCCAATATTTCGGTGTGTGATCTCAATTTTCACTGCCAATTCCTTCCTTGGGGCTACTTGTCTTTGATGCTCCACCATCTGTTCCTGCGAGAGGCATCAGCATTGCCTGAACCGAGAGACCGGATCCGAAATCACTTCACAACGATGATTGCCGGGTGTTGCCCAAGTGGCCTCAACACAAGGTGCCCGCGAGAGGCATCAATCTGTGCTAGGCTAAAATATTCAGCATTCCTAAAGTGGAATAAAACATGATTCCTCCTGGTGAGGAGGTTGCGATCAATGCCTCAGCCTGAGTCATGGATGTCTTTTTGTGGTCACCCATCCACCCGACCTCGTCACCTCCCAGATGCGTCTTTCGGTACGTGCCGAGCACCGTGCCTGCCTTAGCAAGCCAAACGTGGTTCAGAAAACCTGTGCTGGTGAGATCAAGGAACCCTGAAGTAGTTTGATGAAATGGTCATGATATATATATATAATATATTAATGAGTAACACTCCTTCCCCAACCGTGTTGCTTTGATTTAACCGGCCACGCAGTAGCTTGGGCTGCTTGGCGCCACCACAACATGTAGTCTCTTCAACAATTAAATACCGTTCCGAAACTTAAGTTGGGACCTCCATTATGGCCAGTTCTAAGAGGAACATCCTATTCCAAAGCCATCTTGGGTGCCATTCTTCGGGCAGGTAGCCGTATGTAGCTGTAGAAGTTCCCTCTTTTTTGATGATCTTTTTCTCCAGAAATTCCGCAGGACACCGAGGAACAGATCCGATCAAGTAAGCGCTGTGGAAGAAGTTTCCATTCTCTTCCTGCGATCGGATTCCTCTGTAATGGCGAAACCAAGACGCAGGGCATCCCCGCAAAAACGTGAACATCTCATGTTTTTTTGGACCATCAGCTTTGTGGCTATCTCTAGCGACTTTCGTGGCCTCGGAAGGATTCCTCTGGACAACAATCATCAACAATCATGGCATTCAATTGTCAATTTGACGAAAAATCCGGAACTCTATTTGTAGCCATAAAATTCCAGTATCTTCAAGGAAACACTTTTGGGCATCTCTAGAATCAGGAACCATACTGGACCTTGAGGTCGTTGTTCCATACGTCCACATGTGTGACGAGGAACCACCCTTCCGAATGCCGTCATTGTCCTTATGGAATCAAGATGGATGATTTGAGCCCACTCGGCTATTCAAACCATGGGGAATCACCCTCCAAATACATTGGACATCAAGATCGGTGTCAAACCACCTGCCAATTTTTGAGTCTTCCGCTGGGCATCTCTATGAAACCTTGATCACTGCATGGAGCAATCTGATCCAATGATGATTGTTAGTACTTTGCGACCGCGAGAATACCGCGAGTATCCATCCCTTCAAATCACAACTCACGTCAGGCGAATCTATTGGAATCTCGTTTTTTCGGTAGCAAAGATCAAAAGCCAATATTCCCCAATCGATGTATATATATATATATATATATATAATATTTTTTTTTTGCTAGTATACTGATAACACTGATATCTGATGATGATGTCTCAAATGAAACCCACAAACATGAGTCTCTAACACATTCTTCCTGCTGGAAACAGCCCGACACACACACACACCAAAAGAAAACTCCACTTTATGGAAGATTTCAGGAGAGCAAACCGCCTTATTGTTCATGGCTTACCTTCCATTCCCCGCAAATGAACATGTCACATTGTTGTGGGAGAAGACATCATTTTCCAGAAAGCTAGTTATCAAAACAGCATAACCACGGTAACCCAGCTGTTAGCTACATTTGCGTGTAACGCTTATTTTGGACACTAACCCATTGGTTGAACACCAGATTTGTTCATCTCGGTGAGACCTCCACGAGGCTGCAGCAGAGAAACATAGCTGACTCCTGCAATGAAAGCAAATGACACTTGGATAACATTGGTATCTTAAATATCGGAATATCATGAAACTATGATGGGAATGTATTGCACATATTGGTAGGTTTTATTTTTTTACATTTTTTTTTATATATACTTTTCTTTGTGATTCATTGATAGGCACTTCGACACGAGTTATTCTCTTTTGGTGCTGCGAGCGTATATACAATTTAAGTTTTAAGCTGGCTGCAGTTGCAGAAATCTACGCCCCTCTCAACTCGTGCTGTTCGTTGTTTTTGATGGCTGTTCCAAAACATCTCACCAGCATTTCGACATCCCCATGAGGCTGGATTCGTTGGTAAGGTATCCAAAGGTGATATCCATCAATTAATTAAAGCTCTTTAAGGGCTAATGAACTACCAACAACCACTAATAAGGGCTTAATGACGTGCTATCATTTGGGGTTCACCTTTATGGGGTTGGTTGAACCTCCATTATACTAGATCTCATGAGAATGACTCAAAACTATGAATATCTAGGAATCTTTGGGCAATCGTTCCTGCTTTTGAAAGTCGTACTAGTTTTGCACTTAATTGCTCATGACATCCCATGCCAAAAAATAAAAAGCACAATGTGCAATTCGGGCGCAATTTAAAAACATGGTAGAAATGCAGGCCTGCAAATCAAATTATACAAACATAATTTTATGGTTCGAAAACTTTTTTTGCAACCATAGTAAATTTCTGAAACACATACTATTTAATATCATTTTTTTGTCGACATTTAGATGTCTAGGTAAATACGTGTATATATGTATATACAGTATATATATATATACATATAACTGCTATTATACACACCCATACATGGAATATTATATTGTATGATACGGTAGATGTCTATATCAATATAATTATGCTGTATATATATATATATACAATTATATACATGTATTAATTACATAACTATGTGTATCTGTGTATATACGTCTGTATATCTAGATATGCGTACGGGTGTCTGTGTGTATGCTGCATATGTTCTTTATCTATCTTTATCTGCACACACGTGGATAATCTATTGATCTCGCAGACCTGACTCAAGGCGAGAACATTGATGGTTTCCTCCTTCATCATCATCATCATCATCATCATCATCATCATCATCATCACAATCATCATCATCATCAATAACTGGTCAATACGACTAGGAGATCCCTCTATTCATCTAAACAACATATAATATTGGGAGACCCCAATTAATTCTAACGATTTTCCGGCCTGGCGTCATACTGAGCTAACGTCACAGTCACTTTCCATCATCACGTCATGTTGGGGGATGAAAAATAGAGCAGAATTGCACCAACCTCGTTGTTGGAGAAGTTATTTTTAGAGTTTGTGGGGCTGTTTTATTGTTGGAAACCCAGTGGCGGTGTTTCCCTGTTTCCAGATGATCCTTGGCCCAAGCTTTCAACTTCTCCAACACCTCCAGCTACGTCGCTGGGACGCGAACTAAGGGGGTCCATTCCCTAATTGATCTTGAATGAAACATGAACGTTTGGAAGCAATGATTTTGAGCTATACCCTCACTGAAATCTATCTTGAACCCTGCAAAGTGGGGAGAAGATCAAAATGACTTCATTGATGGGTCATGGGGTGAAGCTGCTCAAGCTTAGGTGCAGTTTGAGAGGATCCCAGTGCAAATCCAGCTCTATGGATTTCAAAACAGCAACGTAGAGCTGAATATACGATAGGGTTGCTGGGGCGAAGACCTTTCCACTGGCAACATCGCATCTTGCCACCCAGTTGGGTGTTCCTTCCACCGCTCACCTCGCAGGAGTAGTTGGCTGCCTGCTGGGGGTTTTGGGACACTTCACCACAGCGGAAGCACCAAAGGCTCGGCCTGGGGCGAGTTTGGCAGCCGGCCAGGGTCTGACCATGGTGTATACCGTTTATCCCGAGTCAGGGTACTGGAAAATGATGGAAAATAGGGAAAATGATTATAAACCAATGGATCCAGAGGTACCATATCCGTACCGTATTTTCAGACAAACCCATATGGACTTGGACTTGGGGTGACTGTTGCTATCGGGGGGATTGGATGCAAGCAACTCCATTGTATGCTCCAAATCTGCAACTTTGGAGTCACAAGTGAGAGAACCCCATAACTCACGGTGACCTAATGATTCGAAAGATTTCGAAACTTACGTCTGTGAGTAGGTCCCAACCCACCAATCCCAGCATGCATGGTTTGATGCTTCAATATCGTGGCTTCGCAAAAAGGAACCACTACGATTGTTGCGGCGGATTTCTCACATGTTGGATACAGTCAAGTGGGATCAACACAGACCCACGGCCCACAAAAAATTGAGACTCAGACAAAACACCCAAAACAGCTCCCCTGCGAGCTGCATATGAGACCTGCCAGTTGCGATCCAACAGTCCCACGGCAAAATGGCCCATGGCCAAGTGAGTTGTCTTGTCTGGGAAGTTCATACAGATTGCTCGATTTGAAATAGTTTGAAAGTTACTTGGGTGACTTCCGCTTACGAACGATTGTTTTACTGCTGCTTTTCAGAGCTTGCTCAGCACAATGGCTTTACTCCTTGATACCCCGAAGAGTGTTTCACAGGCTTAAAAGCTGCACAGTCTCGCCTGTCGCTGCATCATCCATTCGCTGCACTTCTTGGTGTGGGTAGCACTCCTAGGCACAGCAGAAGAACTGGCTCAAATGGTGAACGCCAGTAGAATGTTCAGCATGGACAGGCTATTTTGAAGATTTTTGCCTTTTCGACATTGCTCATTATATTCTTCAATGTTCAACATTTGAAGGATGAAACCTTACGATTTTGCTTGATCTTTGTGGATGATTGAAGAATTCAGACCGCCAAGAGAAATTGCGAATGAATGAACTGGATTAGGACACACACAAATGATCATTTCGACCAGCAACAAAAGTGGGAGAATCACCACAAATCGGGATTTTTACTTTGTTGGGCTATCATGGGCTATCCACGTGTCAAAACACTACGGCTGCCAGCAACCAAGGAATTTCCGTAAGTCAACAAAGTGAGTCATACTTTGGATATGTTTAAACAAGAATCCGTACAAGTTCTTGCGCCATTATAAATCAATGTAGCCAATCTTAAGTATCTTAAGTACATTTAAGGTACCCTTAGATAGACCACAAAAAGTCATGTTTCAGACACATTTCAAACGACCAGCCAGTCATGATAAATGGCCCACCACCTTTCTGTTTAGCGACAATTGCATCATTGCAACTTTCAACTTGTCGGGGCCTGCAGCGGAAACGGCGGGTTGTACCGGAGTGGCGAATCTATGATGGGACTCATATGGCTGAATCATAGTATATACTGAATATACATTAATAAATAATAACAATAGTAGATATATACATATATATATATACACATAGCCATAAGAATGACCTTAGAATACATTGGAAGCAACAACATTATTCGTTTATGTGATAGCCAACAAATAGTCAGAAGATGTCAGAAGATCCATGTCACTTGAGGTCTCACCTTGGTTTTGACCCCAGACACATGCGACATCATATGGGGCAAGTGGTGTATGGGTACTGTGTTCACACAAACAGAACTGGTATAGATGTCCAATAGGTGGCATGACACATCCACAACTATCTCGACATGGCTAAGCATCAACATAGCTCATCAATGGATGTTTAACACTCAAAAACCGACCCATCTCATCTCCATCTTTGGCTTTGTTGACTTGATGCTGTCATATTTTTGTTGGGCAGAACCAAGATATCGATGTGAAGATGAAATCATCAAAACCACCAGTCACCTTGCAACATGACTGAGTGATGTGGTTTATCAACATCTCCTGAATGACTCCGATCTAAGTAGGCTTGGGGTGGAAACCGGCATCTCAGGCCTCAGATAAATGGGCCATCCCGGCCATCCCCCAAAATTCATGCTGCTATACATCCATTGCTTCTTACTAAAGGCCGTGGTTTTGGGGTGTGCCAAACTTGAACCATCCCTCCACCGCCTTGACCCTTGTTGCTTGATAATTAATCTGATGATTATACTGATGTAGGTATAACATAATAATTTGATTATGTCATTATCTATAACCGCTAGGTTCACTAGATTATACATAATTATACAGATTACTATCAAATATATATAGTGATTCCATGTGATTCCACTACCCAATGAATTGGGGATTCTCATTCAGTGCGTTGCCTGGGAAAGGCAACACCTCTGGTGCAGGGCCGTACATCTTGGCGGCCGGGACAGCCTGCCGAGGAAACGCAATGTCACAAGGCCATGGTTGAAGTATAGAGAAACACCACGAAATGCAACAATATTTTAGGTTGGTGAATATATATATATATATATTTACACAATACTGATTCAATTACATATGATAATGACACTACTCAAAACATGCATAAATAAATGAAGATAGTAACAACAATAATCTACATGTATGAAAATACATATGTGTATATACAATATACGCACTATATACACGCGTGATATATACATACATATACATACATACATACATACATACATACATACATACATACATACATACATACACAAATACATACATACATACATATACATACATATACATACATATACATACATATACATACATATACATACATATACATACATATACATACATATACATGCATATACATGCATATACATACATATACATACATATACATACATACATACATATATACATACATTACTTACATTGCATTACATTACATTACATTACATTACACTACATTACATTACATACATTACATACATACATTACATACATACATATACATACATACATACATACATACATACATACATTCATTACATACATTCATTACATACATTCATTACATACATACATATACATACATATACATACATACATACATACATGCATGCATGCATACATACATACATACATATAATTATACATATATATATATGTATATGTATATGCATATGTATGTGTATATATATGTATGTATATTGAAATCACACAATTGAATATAATTGACATTCTGGCCAATTCTGGTAATGTCCAAATCAAAAATGAATGAATTTGTTTACGTTTTCCCTTGGTTACCGTCGTCTACAGTGTGGTCAATGTGAGGTCAGCATAATTTACCCAGTTGATATGCCATACAGTGTGACATCACATCGATATGGGTAAAAACGTAGGACTCGGGGAATAGCTTGACCACTGAATTGTGTATATATATATAATTATACATTCACTCATATGTATATATATATACATATAATTATATATATGTATTTATATACCATATAATGTGGAGTACAACAAGAGACTGGCTCAATGTGTCAGCTTGCTGCGTCATGATACGTTATCCAAATGATTATCCAAGTGGGAACAAAACGGTGCCAACATAAGTCCACAAGTTGTTCCTCCATTTCCCGTGAACAAATCTGGGATTTCCCAGCCAGCTTTGAGGACCAGAAGATATCAGAAGGTATCTTGGGTCACTTCAGGAGTTTTTTTGGAATCTGAATGAATCTGACATGTTTGGCTGGAAAATCTACCTTTCTCATCCTTTCTCTACATGATTTACAATTGAACGTACGAGTGTTCCCTTGTTTACACAAACACAAATCACCACGGAGATCCACGGAGTGTTTGGGGATGTGTTTGGCACATCAACCCGCTTTAAGATATTTTGAGAGGACAGGAAACATCGCCCAGAAAAGAAGTTTCGGGCTCTTCAACATAGCAAACAAATATGCTTCGTCCTGCTTGGTAGTTGAGCCAAACCTTCAAAAAGACGTCAATTAAGAGAATTGTCGAATCGTCCCATGTCAGATGGATTTTAACAATGAAACCAACATCGAAAAACATTGCATTGCGCTTAAAGCTTAGGACGCCGCATCAATCCCCAAAAAATGGTGGATTCTGGACCACATATCAGCAAATCATATCCAAGATCAATTGTTAACGAGCAACCTAGGGACATTCACGGTGATTTGGCAGGATGATTCTCTTGCTGGCTTTAATGAGACTTTATGAATCTGCTATGTATTTTTTTTATTTTTTGGTATGAACATGGGTCACAACTGGGTACTGTACTAAAAATGGGATGCTAGAAATTCCGGGTCCAAAGATCTTAACTGCCAACAGTTCCACCACTTCTTCGTACATGGCTAACCTTTGATACCCGACAAACAGGTGATGGGTCTTTACCGGGAGTCGGATATGACAAGCAGTATTCCTTCATCAAAATCACCAACCACCCGGCAGGTGGTTGACTCAGTCACTTCGGTTACAGCTTTATTTTGACCACCATCTCGTTTTGTCAAGTGCCAAAATAGATGTTTGCTTAGTATGATATGGTTGAATAAGCCTGTTTGAAAATAATTATTGACAAACAAAAAACATCGAACATATCTTCTAATGTCAAAGATAAATTCAATGAGCCAAACATGCACCAGTCCGTTTATCCAGCAATTCAGGCTCATTCAGCCACACTTGTGTGACAACTGTGGATGAGAATCCCCATCGTTGCTCACGAAGCGACCTCCAAAGGCGCCATCATGAGGCCATACAAGTCAGGTCGACGGCACGCCCAAATGTCCTCCAGGCGCAGGTGGGAACTGATGTGCCCAGTTATCACGATCAAACACTCAAACAGGATCTAAGTATAGTAATCCTCAAGAAAGATAGAACAATCATATATAACAAAACAGATAGAACAGTTGTGTGTAATTGAATATCTATCTATCTATCTATCTATCTATCTATCGATTCTATTCTATTCTATTCTATTCTACTCTATTCAATTCAATTCAATTCTATTTTATTCTATTCTATTCTATTCTATCTCATCTATCTATCTACCTACCTATCTATGTATCTATCTAATCTAATCTAATCCAATCGAATCTAATCTAACCTAATCCAATCGAATCTAATCTAATTATCTAATTATCTATCTATCTATCTATCTATCTACCTATCTATCTATGTATCTATCTATCTATCTACCTATCTATCCTATCCTATTTTATCCTACCTTATCTAATCTAATCTAATCTAATCTAATCTATCTTATCTTATCTTATCATATCTTATCTTATCTAATCTTACCTAATCTAATCTATCTGATCTTATCATATCTTATATTATCTATCTACCCATCTATAAAAAATATATATATATATACATAATTATACAGCATACATATATAATTAATATTATATACACAAGATATACCAATATTTTAGTGGACGATTCTACTTTTCTATCTTTTCGAGGCTTGCGAATACCCACATTTTTTCGGCGTCCTGTGCCCAGCTACTACGCTTGATCTCTGCTTCCATAGGTCGGACCTGGCTGAGCTCCAAATGGCAGGAAGGTTTATAGGTTTACCATGGGTTTACCATGGGTTTACCACATCATCATATCACCATATATCATCTTCCATTTTGGGAACTGAAACAAACAACTCTCCTTGACACGAATGGACTTGGATGTGTGGGACTTGCTTGTGGCAGGGTCCCTCTGGTTGTTTTTTGACCTCTATCATGGAAGGATCATATCATCATTTTCCTTTAATCCAAAAAAACATGAGACACCTACATGAGATTCCTTAGTGCTTTTCAAAAGGTATCTACGGTCAAGAGACAGAAAAGATCATGATGGACGATAGTGGTTTATCACCTCCCCTAGCCACAAGTGGATCAAACATTGCAAAAAACACACATCCCATGCAATAAAAAGTCTTCAAATCTTGAATCTGGACAGTTCACATCAAATTTCATGAACAGCACCATGTTTTTGGCCACACTTTTGTGATCAAAACAGCCTCTGCCAGCACCATATCGTCGTGTTCTTCCGAGGCAACCACCTGGGCCGGATTCCATGGTGTTTCCCTGAGCTTCTCAAAAAGGACCTATGTTGAGGATTCATGAGGATTATGTATCAAAAGATAGATTGGGTTATATACATATATTAATTATGTGTGTATGCATATATATATATATATCATTTTTTGTGTGATTATTTGAAGGATTCTCACTAACTTATGAACAAGGTCCAGATAGTAAGGGTTTAGATAGTAGGGGTTTGGTGTTCAAAGCTTTCAGAATTGATACCCCTTTCTTGGGAAGAGCAAAGCAAGTTTTAGTAATAAATAGGCAAACTTTAAAATTAGATAGGCAAATCTTAAGTAGGACTACATTTTTTCAAGGGGCAGGCCGCAAAGCTACGGAAATTAAACCAAAGATTTGCTTATTTTGCCTGTGCTTACCCTGAACGAGGATACTGCGTTCATTGTGATGTCTTGGGGGTGATGTTTAGGGAAGGTGATATGAGTGTGGGCGCCCTTGTGTTTGTAGATTTTCAAACAAAACGGAGGAAATGACATGCTTGGTTGACCTTCCAAGATCTGATGCGCAATAAGTCAATTTAATTTCAATTGACTCAAATGTTTCAAGCTGTCATTGACAGCATGAAGTGTCAATTGCGTCAGTTGACAAAATTGAACCTGTCTGCAAATGACTCCAAAACCCAAACCCCTGCTGTGAATTCCAAAAAACTGATTGTCAATGTTGCTAAATAATTCAGACTGACTGGCAGGGCCCAGGCTGCCACCTGTTAAGATCGGCAAACATAAGCAAACAAGCCTATCAATCATACAAACACATCGCCAACAAAAAGCACACACCACACTGCGCTACGCAAAGCAATTTTAAACCAGGTGCAGTCGGTGCAGTTGAGTCTGCCGCTCCAAGAAGATCTGATTTGATCCAAAATCAAGGCAACCGCTGAGCCAAATTCAGCAGTGTAGCACAACCCATCATCACGCCATGACCTCCCATCATCAAAGGGTTCATGCCATTAATGCCAGTGACTCCCATCATCATCATAGGATGCGCGCCAGCGCCACCACCACCACCATTGCCAAACGCTTGCTGCAATGTGCGCTGCCTCTTTGCTGCTTGAAGGACAGGCATGAGCTCAACAACTGACACAATTGACGCACTTGATCAATATTGACACAAACGGCCGCTAATCTCCAAAATGACTGCGCCGCATCATAGCCACATGCAGACTGGCATCGCTGTATCTCGTGCTTGTATGGTATCAATGTGTCAGATTCATTGTGTTTGAGTTCACGTGTGTTTCGCCAATTTTTTTATTATACATATGCAAATGTTCTTGTTTTTTTTGAATATTGTAATCTATCCACGTGTCCTCACTATGTCTCAATATGTCTCAATATGTCTCAATTTGCGCTTTTGAGCAATTTTGAACAATTTTGAGCTGATCTGGGCGCAACAAAATTTGATTAATTTTGAGCAATCTTGAACAATTTCGAGCAATTTCGAGCAATTTTGAGCTGATCTGGGTGCAACAAATTGAGTTAATCAATTTATCTACTATCTAAAAACCTCTACGATCTGAACCCCTACGATCTGGACCTGGTTTGAAAATTAATGAAATTAATTTTGAGCAATTTATTGTTTCATTGCCGTCACTGGCCTGGCCTAACTTCTTCTTCACAGCCAGCAACTCAGTCTTCAATCCTCACATGAATTTTGTCGACTCTTCAGTCAGGACATCCAGCCTCTTCAGCAGCTGCTTGCTTGCGCAGGATCACGCCGCGCAGTCATCGCAGACAAGTTGCAGCGCAATGGCAACGCACAACATAATTCACAGTGGCTGCAAACCAGTCAAATTCAACAACAAAATTATCTGTCAAATCCTTGATTCATCCTGCAAGTCGCCAGTGTTTCTCTGAGAGTCCGACAAAGTCAATCAAGATAAACAAGTCTAAGAAATCAACAACTCAAGGGATAGAAGTGACATTTGAACATTTGAAACAGTCACTGGACCAAGCGTTTTAAAAAGTGCACAGCGCAAGTCTGTCACACACACACATGTCAACACCGAAGCGGAGCAAAAAACAATTGACAAAATTGACCAGAAACATTTGACCCTTGTTTTCAAATTGTTTTGACAGGGCCCACACCGCAAAGTTATTACAAAGTTCACCACCAAAACTTAATTATTGTTCGTGCGCAGCCGCTCTTGGCATCTCCAAACCCAGTCTCACAAGTTACTCTTGCACATCAGGTGCGTTTTCATTATCGCACAACTAAGTGTTTTTAATGAAAGGATCCGGTCTTAATTCGTTCTACATTGTCGTTGGTGAACGTTTAAAAAAAATATCCCAAAATAAAAACGCCAAGCAACAGAAGATGTTGCTGATCTAGTGTGTGCACAGACACGTATGGCACTCGAAACAAAATCTGCTCAAAAAAGCCATTTCGAGACAACCAGGGTCACCTTGAAAACCCCTACGATCTAGAACCCCTACGATCTAGACCTAGTTTGAATTTTAGTGAGATTCATGCTGGGGCTACCTGATCCCTTTTGGGGTCTGGGAGCCCAATTCGGCAGGATTTTTCTGACTATATCTCTATCCAAAATATTGACATAAGAACATTTAGTATCTGGACATATCCTGGGCAAATGGACATCCAAACCCAAACCTGAGATTTTTACCCATCTTGTAATGGCCCGTTTGAAGGTTTTTGTGGGTCCAATTTCTCGTGTCAATTTCGTCACAAGGCAAATCAGTGTAAGGGCAAACATGCCATCATGTCATGATGCACTGCCTGGGGACTTTTTGTCACTTATTTCCACATGTGACCATCAGATTGTGGAAAGTCTAAGGGATATGAACATATCGTGAAGTTGACAATGTGTCAAGCAGACATATTCGATACCCCTGGGCAAGTGACATTGAGCACAAGCCATGGGTTTTATTAAGGCTTAAAAAGAAGTATAACGGAGGTAAACCCAATCAGCCCAAGGCACCCTCTGACCTTTGGGATCGCAGACCTGCAGCAAATTCGGGTCGCAAAATTCACAGCAGCTGCTCTGGAGGATTATTCCCCACCTGCCAGGTGAGGGTTGTTAGATTTTATCAGAGCGCTCTTCCTCCGCCTCATCCTCCTCCTCCTACTCGACTAGCTGTCCTCTTCCTCCTCGTCCTCCTCCTCGCCTCCTCCTCCAGTTTCTCCTCGACCATGTCTGCATCAACTTCCACCTGCACTTCCGCCTTGCCAACTCTTCGCCAAGCTCTTTGCCAACTCTCTTCGCCGACTCTCTGCGCCAAGCTCTTTGCCAACTTCCCAGCTCAGTGTGCACCGCTGGACCTCAACCTGGGACCTTCCCAGCTCAGTGTGCACCGAAGGACCTCAAGCTGGGACCGTTCCAGCTCAGTGCACACCGCTGGACCTCAACCTGGGATCTGCCCAGCTCAGTGTGCACCGCTGGACCTCAACCGGGGACCTGCCCAGCTCAGTGTGCACTGCTGGACCTCAACCTGGGACCTGCCCAGCTCAGTGTGCACCGCTGGACCTCAACGGCCAGATAGAATGCCAGAAGATATGCCAGATAGAATGCCAGAAGGTATGCCAGATAGAATGCCAGAAGATATGCCAGAACCTATGCCAGAAGATATGCCAGGTAGAATGCCAGAAGATTTGCCAGATAATATGCCAGATATGCCAGATAGAATGCCAGATAGAATGCCAGGGAAGATAGAATGCCAGAATGCCAGATAAATGCCAGAATGCCAGATAGAATGCCAGAAGAGATATGCCAGAAGATATGCCAGATAGAATGCCAGAAGATATGCCAGGTAGAATGCCAGAAGATATGCCAGATAGAATGCCAGAAGGTATGCCAGATAGAATGCCAGATAAAATGTCAGATAGAATGCCAGAAGATTTGCCAGTAACAAAATGTGTAAATGTCATGGTGGGGATCACACGAAGTAAAGTAATTTTAGCATTTACAAATGAAGGTTTCCAAAAAATGGGGCTACCCCCAAATCATCCATTTTAGATTGGGATTTTCCATTATCAATAGCATCCAGCCATTGGGGCATCCCCCATTTATGAACCACTCATGAAAAATTCACCCGATTCACCCTAGGTCGCTTCACATTGTTCAACTCACTGATGATTGGGCTCTACCCATGCATTTTTCCCTGCAAAATGGGGAGTTCATTGTGAAATATGGGTAGACTTCCTGCAGGCTCATAGCCAAATCTGAATTTCTGAATCTGAACTGGTGATGTCTCAACATCGGGAACAGGCCCCAAGTCCAAAATGCTTTCCCTACTATGCCGTTGCACCGTTTTATTGACGGCGAGAACCACCGTGTACTAACCCTTTTGACCCTCAAAAAGATATGAAACCAATCAAACACATGTTTATCATTGTTTATCCAGTCATCCCATCTAATTCAGATGGTCAAATGCCAATTGTTCATGATTAAATGCAACTTCTTCGTGGTTGAATCCATTTTTTACTCATTAAATCCAAATTATTTCCTAGTTCAATCTCAATTTTTGCATGGTCAAATCCAATGCTCAATTACAGTTGCATCCCGTGTTTTCATGCTTAAATCCTACTGGAAGTGTTAAGCCTTGAATCCACTTTGTTTGTTTGCATGTTTGAATCCCATTTTCATGGTTCCAATGCTACGTGATTAAATTTCAATTTGTAGATGTCATTGCATTTTGTTTATGCGTCAGTCCATGTTTTCATGCTTCAATGTTTTTTCATCATAGTTAAGTCCCAACATTACATCGTTCATCTCATGTTCTTTCTCCTGTAAATTCCAGCTTTCGATGGCTGATTTCCGGTATCGACAATTGAATCCAATCTTTTCATGCTTAAACACATCTCTGCGTTAAATCACATTTTCTTCATGGTTAAATCATGTTAAATCCCAAGTACTTCATGTTTTTACTTCCGGTCTTTCTCATTTTCGTGTGGAGGTGTCCCATTTTCATGGGGGTACCCCCAAATCATCGCAATTTTATAGGATTATAGGATTTTCCATTATGAACATTCATAATCATCGCAATTTTCCCCCAATTTTATAGGATAAACAATCCATTTTGGGGTATCCCCATTCCTTAAATCTCCCTGCTTCGCGGGCCGCCTCTGAACCGCCCGTCCATGGCCATAGGAGGCCCATGGTGTTGGGGTTTCCAACCTCGGTAGATCCTGGGAAGCATCCCAGTTTAGGGTGTTCCGCTTTCACCCATGTGTGTATATATATATAATATACGTATACATATAATAATAAAGACACATAAAGAATTATAAAGATCATATGTCAATATACACGCACACGCACACGCACACGCACACACACACACAGGGCGGACAACGATCTTCCAGTCCAGCTGATGAGACAAAGGGAAATGCGTAGAGACGCATACAAGTTCGCGTCCCATCCGTGGCGAACTAAATGGGGCATTCAAAACCTGGGATATCCTGGGATCAGAAAACATCTTAGCCTCCAGCAATCTGAAGTGACCTTTGGAATTTCACCACTCTTTATCCCTTCTGCAGTATTCTTAAATGATCTTTCCATACTTTCGCCATCTTTTCCCGATGTTTGGGGCTTTCGCCATCTTTGATTCCCAATGGCTATCCAAAAAAAGGCATTACTTTCGAGCCGGCTTCCAGGATCTCTGGGTCCCCCGCAGTGTTGGAGGCAACATGCCATACACCATTCCTTTCTTGCAATATGTGGCTTAGAGTAACCCCAAATGCAACGTGAAAGCTATGAAACTCATGAAAAATCCGAATAATCTCGAGCTTGGATCATTTGCAAAAAACTGGGGGGTTTCAAAGAGTGCTGGAGACTGATGAGTGCTAACACCCCCTGAAACAATTGCTGGGGAGCCAAACAAGTCCTGCCAATAAAAAAGGATCATAAAATGCCATGAATCTAAGGATGTTTGATCGTCTGAAGCGCATTTCAATTCATTTTCCTTTGCTGGGCTCATGGGGGATGAGTGGGGATGAGGGAGAGGAGCTCAGAGTAATAGAATTTGTTAATATTGGATCACATATTTTTCCCTATCATTCTCTCCTTCATTCTTCCTTCCATATAGTTTCCTTGTTCTTCCCGTATTGTGCCTTTTCTTGTTCATTTCTTTTTTGCTTTCCTTTCGTTTTTCTTTCTTGCTTGCTGCTGCTTCCGTTCCTTCTTTCTTTAGTCCTTTTTCTTTGGAAAGAAGGACTTGGTGTTTTGTAAGATACAACAACCAACAAAAATCAGGATATCTTGGGATGGTCCTTGACATTTTTCAGTACCATCCCAACAATTGCACTAATCAGAATCTGGTTCATGGGAACCCCAACAGAACGGCTAGGGGGTTGGGGTTTGTCTTTGACGTGTAGTGAAGAAATTGATCCGTTTTGGAGCGGCACTGTCATCCTCCTGACGAAAGTCTGCCACCATATCGGGCTGCTGCACTAATCATGGTATATTATGTATATTGAAAAAACATATTTCAATTGAAAAAAAATCATACGTATATTATGTATATTCGTATACAAACATCACCCAATTTCATGGGCTTAATTCCTTTTGCTGGTGATATTCTTTCTATTCATAGCAGATGATAGCAGATCCCCATAGATATTTGGTCAGAACGCCATTCGCCGCTGGGCATGTCCCACTCGATTGCCCTCAGAGGAATGTGGACCTAACGCCGGACCCAGAGGATCGGCAATCAATCAAGATATGGTGATTTTACGACATGTTTACAGTAACTGTTTACAAACCTGGTTTCAAACCTTATATATATATATATATGTATATATATATATCATTATATATATATACAAACGCATATTATGATCAAATCATCATGAACCTGTAATATCCTATAATTATTGGCATCACCTTTTTTGTTCGAAGACCCAAAATGAACGGATCCAGTACAAATAAATGGAAGTGATCCGAAACAAAGCCACCTGTCTGAAAGGAGTTTGTGTAATCTGATCGTTGCAAATGATTGGGCAGATGGCACATGACATGTCTCCTAAAAGAGTTCAACATAGATCAGTTTATCATCAGTTGATCATGTGAATCTTACAGAATCAGATATACCTTCTGGTAAACTAACGTAACTATGGAAAATCACCATGCTATTAATGGCTAAATCCACTATTTCTATGGCCATTTTCAATAGCTTTTTGTATGTTTACCAGGCCGGGTATTTGCCAGGCATGGACGGCCAGGTGCAATCCAGGACTTCCCACCCTCATTTCGTCCGGCCCGCGGCTGTTGAGGGAATTCAGCAGCACCTGCATGGCTTCCGTGGAGGGGAGTCCCGGAAACTTCGCGAGGAAAATTGAAGGCTAGATGGCTAGGAAAAGGATCTACACATGAAGGATTTTCCATGGGATTTTCCAGAATTTTCCATAATTTTCCATAATTTTCCATATCTATGTTTCAAGTAACTTGACACCACCCATATCTCCATGTCTATGTTTCAAGTACCACCAATGAGAAGAGGTTTGACCCATCCCAGTGCGGCACTGGATCATCTGGAAGGCTGGAAAGCTGGGTCAGCAAGTGCCACTGGCCATCCCTAAATCCAATGGTCTATCATCATTTCCCCATTAAAATTGACATGAAATGGAGGCTAATCCACCACTTTTTCATAGACAAACCCATATTGTATTGTTGCTTATATTGTTGTATCATGTTGTATCCCATTTTAGCTTATAACATATTCCCAAAGCAAAGTGGCCGTAAAATTGAGTTGTCTAAAAGTAGGGTACCTCAAAATTTTGGTTGTCCCCACTTAACTTTTCTCAGGTTTCATTTTCCCAGAACCCCAAATCGGGTACCCTGCGGTAATCAAACGTGGCAATGGAAATGGAAAATCTCCTAACGGAAATGGGAATTTCATGGAATTTCATCTATAATCTACAAAATACATGGAGATTTTCAAGGATTTTCCATTGCGTCTGATTACCGGAGGGTATCCCAACAGCCATCACTGCCTGCGCTCCCATGAGGCTCAAGACACGAGCAGCTTCGGGGACGATTCCATCGGCACAGCACAGCCTGAATTCTGGTGGCTTGTCCTTCGATTTTGGGGTAGATCAATTTGTGAGGCATCCAAACAACTTATGGGGATCATTTATGAGGCATCCCCCAAACAACTTATGGATGAAGCCCCCGACCCAAAGGTGAAATCGCCGATTCTGAAGCACAAACCCAATTTCTTTGTATCAATGGATAGTAAGTGGCTTAAACGGTGCAGCTTTGAGGATGTTTGAGGGTGAAATCTACGACTGTTGGGGCCCAAGCGCATGAGTATGTGTATGGACAAATATAGATCAACATAAATATACATAACAGTACATGATGTTATATACTTTGTGTATATATATATATGTGTTATATGATATATGTGTAACAAAGATCAACAAAGACCATTTTTTGCATCAATTGATCTATCATTCATCCTTCTTATGCCTTATTATCATACTTCCTTCTTTTTGAATATCCCCATATCAGCAGCTGGGAATCAGACAGGCCCAGTCGACCTAGTTCAGTGTCGAAGACCTGTCGGACTGTGAGGAAAGTTGCCCTGACAAACTTGGTGTATCCAGTAAGATATCCCTTTACAATGGATAATTATATTTCACTGGAGATATTGTACTTTGGGAAATATTATGTAGGATGTAATGTGATATATAACTTATATAACCAACAATAGACCCCAATTCGTGGTAAGTTTAAGGGAGAAAAGGATCTTCTAGAGCATGGGATGCAATGGGGTATCCTTATTTCCAGAACCGCCATTTGTCAGCTACCTTCCAGTGATCCAGTGAAGTGACATGTCTACCTAGGGAATCACCATCTTCCATATTTGCATGATACGTTCTTTGCTGGATTGCTACAGGGATCTAGAGGGTAGGCGTCTATCGCCCCTGGGGGTCAACAAGTTCTGTCAACCAGTCAAGGGCCATAACACATGGCATATGGACTACCAGTCATTTTCAGTATCAAAACGTGATATACAACATCTGCTGCTCAAGCACTGGATCGATATCCCAAACAGCCAAACGACCAACCCAGCCATCATGGCTCACAACTCTGGTTTTTGCAATACCACACCAAATGGATAGAATGATAGAAGGATACTGTAGAAGCTAGTTGGTGGTTGGGCCACCCCTCTGAAAAATATGAAAGTCTTCGCGGAGCATCAGTCTGCTTTCCGGAATGGAAGTTGAAGGTATTTATAGGAAAAACACACTTGCCGAAGTGATTGGTCCGCATTTCCCATATGCTGCATGACATGGGTCACGCACCATCTTCACCCAACCAAAAATGCAACAAGTCAATCTATATATAGCAACCCCAAAAAAGATACTGTAAAGTAAATAATCACTATTTTAGTAGGGTCTTACTTCTCTATCTGAGGTTGACTGTACCCATAATTTGATGCAGGCCCGGGAGGTGATAATTCTCCATATTTTGAAGAACAGTGAAAACCAAACAAACTGCTATACATACAATTCCAAATAACGTAAATTTACCAGCATGTATACATATATATATATGATTATATGTATGTAATTTATGTGTATATATAATTATATATTTGTATAATTCTATAATATTATATATATCATATTATATATGATATATAGACAATTATAGACATATATAGACACATTACACACATCATCAAGCAAATCAAGCATGCCACAGCATTCGATGTGCCATGCCTGGTAGGGCTCTTCGCCAGGTTCAAAGAGTGTGTATTCATAGTCCCAAAGAACATGTTTTTTCACCACCTCAGATCTCAGGGGGCCTGATCCGGTGCTTGGTCTGCCATCGCTGAAACAACGGTCAGGAGCTGATGAAAATCAGAAGAAATGGATTGATGTAAGGATTCTTTACAGGAACTGTTTGGTTTTACCATGAAATGTAGTGTTGTCCGCCAATGGCTCTCTCATCCACTTCTTCAACAGAAGGATGATAGATCATTAACCAGCCAGGCTTCAACTCTGCTTTGTGATGATCTTCCTCTCAAAAAATAATTATGAGTCATCCAACCAAACAACAACATTCACCAATCTGTCACCAGCAACACCCACATATCATATGCTGATCCACCGCAAAAGTTGTGCCAAGTCAAGCCAATGTTTGCCGGGTAGGCTACACATGTTTGATCATTTATATACGTACAGTACCCACCCCCCAAAAAAAAAATAATCAAAAAGTTAGAGAAAAGTAACACATCTCACTTATCACTTCTCAATTTATCATCAAGTTTCCAGGGAATTTACCAACTTCAGTCTTTTTAAGGACCTTACCTAAGTCGTCCTGAGCTGGGCACACCTTCGATGTCTCCATCTGGGCGGATGAGGACGATGCCAATGTGGACCTCGAAGCATTTGGGCATTTGGGCATTTGAAATTTTGAAATATTCCAATCCCCCAATGGTGCTGAATATTCCAATGGTTTTTTGTTGATCCCCCAATGGTTGATGCTGAATATTTATGAATATTCCAATATTGTTGAGATTTCAGCAACCGGGATTTGAACTATTTTGAAATGATTTGATGTTTAAAAAAGGATTGGACTCAGGAAAATGAGGTAAGTTGCAGCACCAGGATCATCACAGGGCTTCAGGGGGCCTGAACCCTGTTTTGACCGAAAATTATCCACGATTGGAGGATAGTGCTACAAGGTAAACAGATTACTTACATGCGGCCAAGATTGGTCAAGATGATTGGAGCAAAAGCAACATGTCAAGACAATCCTGGTCCAATGTTAGTTGATTTGCCCAACATGAATTTCCCAGCCCACTGTTTTTACGTGTCTTTGGTGGAAATGGACATGTTGAACTCAAGATCTCCAATCAGGAATCCAACCTAGCAATGGCAATTTGTTACATGTTGCATTTCAATGTTCATCCGCTTTGTAATTAATCAGTTCTCGCATACACAAATGGAATTTCTCAGCATACTGACTGATAACCGCTTTCAGATGTCTTCAGGGTAAGTCTCATTTTCAATCTCAAAACAACATCCTTGTTTCTATACTTAGATCTATGTGCTTCAATGGTTAGATCTCCACCGAAAAACCGCTGGAAACAGCGCCGGTCCGCCCAGACACGTCGGGCTCCCTTTTGCCGCGCAGATCTACACCTGGAAAAGTGCCATTGCTGGGGGCCAGAGTTTTGGACAAAACCATAGGATGATAGGATGGGGATGATAATCTAGAACCTATACAACATAAAGGTAATCTATACCATGATGATAATCTATAATCGAAAACCTAATGGATCATGGTAATACACACACACATATCACATATCGGTAATCTAAAAATAACTGTTGACAACAGTCGTGATAATATATGTTGTACTTGTTTTTACAAATCACCGCGGGCTCTTAAGCCAGCCATAGAACTTGGACGTATAGTAGTATAAGAAGGATATGAATGGGCATATGACCCATCAAAGGGGGATGCCACCAGCAATAGTCTTATTGGTGGTTGCAACCCATCCAACAAAGGTGTCGAATCAAGCAGGTTTTGTGGGGTGGTAATACTGTAACTTCTCGCGTCGATCAGAATTGATTGCAAGTCAACTTCGCAATGCTTGAAAAAAACAATGGCCTCTTGTTTCCTATATATTTCTTCTTTGCATCAGTCCATGGATGCTTCGTGGATTAAACCAGTTTAATTTTGGACGCAGACCAATCGAAATTAGAAAATGTAATTACTTGAAACCACCAACATTTTTGGATTTGCAGTTGCCTTGCTTATTACATCTTCATCCCAGTCTCAAACTTGCCAATAATATCCATAATAAGGTTCACACAACTTTGTGGAGTTCCCCTCTGGTACATGACGACTCCCAGCAATGTTCTGATTGAGTATTGCTAGGGTTTGTCTGAAAATGGGGTATACCTCCAACTAGCCATCTTCATAGGGAAAATGATGATAAACATTCAAACACCATTTAATTTTGGGGTACCCTATTTTCAGACAAACCCATATAAATGTTGGCTTTCCGATTGGAAAAAACTACGTAGCTGGGATGTCCCATGACGTTGAGAAGACCGGTCCTGAAGACAGATTGGCATTGAAAACGCCTTGCGCAAGAAAACAAACAATGTGAATACTATTCATCAATGCTAAGTAATCTAAGTAATAGTATCAGACATTGGATTCAGAACAAAAACGGATCAATCATGCTTGAATAAAGGGTACCCACGGAGCCACAAATTGGGTGGGATGAAACTGATCATTTCGCGAAATGATTTTTCGCCGCCAGCCATCAGCCCACCTAAGGAAGTCCAAAGGCCCAAGTCGCGGCAGGCTCGGCGCACCTCATCTGGATGAGTCACATATGAAGCCAACATATTGGATGAGTAGGGCCTTTCATTTTCGATTCATGGGCCAAATTTTTCATGGGCCAGGAAAAAGAATGGTTTTTCGGGAACCATGAAATTAAAGGGTTTGACATTTGAACCAAAAGCATCCAAAAGCAACTTCGATATGAACGATCAACCGAAAACTTGGGATGGGCATCGCAGGCAATATGATCCAAGTACCAAAGGGCTTGAATGTGAGAATTTATCCAGGAGCTGCCAGTAGCTGTCGAATATTGTGCACATGTCTTGATGTCGGGCTGGTGGTTGAACCATCAATCCATATCGCCTTGCCCGTGTTGACCATTGCTGACCGGTGAATCATCCTTGGGTACACATCGTCCAATCTTGGCTCTTACCAACCCATGTCAAAAGAGAATCGAAACACAATACACCCTGGTTTAGAGCTAGCATACTATATGTTTATACCATTTTATACCTATATCGGTCCGAATTTCTCCAATTTCGAGTACTCAGTTCCCTACAATTTCCCCGTTATTCTTTTGAGAGTTGCCCAGTAATCAGCAGGAAATCTGATGGTCCCAGGCTCCTTGGGGTCCCAGCACCAGAGACGAAAGCACCCTCCAAGGTTTCGGAATGCTCCCAGCACATGGCTCGACTGGGTTTGCCGTCCTCACTGGATTGGATGACCATTACCTGTCTGGTAAAGTGATGTTAAAGCTTGATCAGTGAAAGATCATCGAACACATGTAACAAATGACTTTCAGTTAGACTTCTGATTTGTCTTATTTCCAAAATTTCAAACTTCACTTTGTCTGGCTTAAAACTGAATTCAAAACAGCAAATTGAGACTTTCATCAAATTGACCCTTCATTGATGGTGAGACCAAGAGGTCGCTACAAGTGCCCCCCATCCCGCAGTGGTGCTATCTGGGTCATGTTGACCTCAAATGGATGAGTTAACTCACACGCGAACTAAATGATCCACGATCATCCATGGTCAATCATTTTCTGGTTGGTGGTTTCAACTCCTCTGAAAAATATGAGTTCGTCAGTTGGGATGATGAAATTCCCAATATATGGAAAGTCATATAGCAGCCATGTTCCAGTCACCACCAACCAGTTTTGGTTGAAGTATCCACTGGGTCACCAAATTGGAATCAATCCGATGCCCCAATCAAGTTGGGACCACCCTGGGCCACTGGAATTCACAAAAAAAGTTCTCTCTGGAGAATGGAGCCGATTTTGTTTTGGACAGTGAAGTTATTTTGAACTGACTTTGAAGTTGGTGAGTTCACTTTGACCTGACCTTGACTTGGAATCTGAGCCAAGTACCTAAATTGGAGCCGATCTGTAATCACTATACTGACAGTAAAAGTTAAGACAGGCTTTCATTGATTTTGAATTGTTGATACATATTTTGAATTTGAGATGAATTGGCTTCAATAATCCGCATTGACCTCAAATTGGATGGATTTTCCTTTGGATTCTTGTAGCAGGGGCCATTGAGGAACTGCATTCACTAGGTTCGAAGAATCCCATTGAAATTTAGGTGTCCGATTCTGTGGGGGGCATATTAAAAACATGTCATATGGTGAACAAATGCGAACAAGCATTTTTTTCCATCTATACTTTGCTTTCTCCGAAAACACTAAAAAGGAGGTTCCAGCATTTTACACCAAAACTGGCCAGAAAAAAAATCACGCCGCTATGGGCGAAATTCACAACACTCAAAAACATAGGCAAAAAGAACTATCCCACACAACAGCTGGCATACTTGAGGGCAGGTACTGGTCAGTGTGAATTTGTGATCCCTGCATCCTGGGAGGTCCCGACACCAAAGGTGGGACATTCACCAAGTACCACGGCCTCTGGGTACCCTGTTGTCAGGTCACTGCAAAAACAGGGCTACTATGGGCTACTAGTCTTCCGATTGCCGACCCTTTGGAGATGTCAATGCCTCCTGCGAGACCTGATGTTCAATAGCTGGGAGATCAGTCTTGTTCCTCGATGTGTGTACTCGTTAACCACGAACTTAACCTCCCAAACCAAGCGTTGCTTCTCCTTGAAGTAGCTCCGATCGCGGTTGGAGTTCTCCGGCATGACCTGTTTTGAAAAAGGGACTGAAAGGTTGGATCTGGGGGGCTATAGCCCCATGTACATAGTGGCATTGAATACAAGATCAATTTGCATATATAATTACCTGTTTGTTGCATGTAACATCATGTAACAACAACAACCGTATACAGGAGCTTTAACTGAGCCGCAGAAAATGAGCATCATCTTAGGTTCCAGGTGCATATACCCAATCTACAGTAACGGCTTCTGGATGTTGTTGAATTGCGAACCAGCACCAATAACAAGGTAGTTGTTCCAGCTTCAGGAGGCATCGAATCCTGGAAAGGAAAGTGCTACTCCTCTCAATGACATCCCACGTTTCCACATTGAAAATCGTTGAAAGGGGCAGTGTGCAAAATTATACCGCTTTGAATACTTCAACCCCAAATGTTGGCTTCCCCTAATCAAGAGACCACCGAATTGCGTGTTGTGGCTGTTCAGGATATTCAGCAAAGTTTCCATGGTATCCCTAAGCTTGAGCTGGGGGCACACCAAACCCATCTGGCCCATGTGGGTCCCCGTTTGGACGTGCAATCAGGGCGCTACTAAGTCAGCTCCTTGTTCCTTGGCTTTGCGCATCCAGCTGATGCCTTAGGATGAAGACATCAATTTCTCCAGAAGTCAAATGACTCTAATCTTATGCGCAGTACTCAGTAGTATGGATTATGATATGATATTGATATATCATAATCATGCACATTTTAGTCATGGAAACACCTAGTCATTTCTATTTTCAGGGAATGGGAAGTCCCACCCAGGTTTCGACGGTGAACAATAATATGTCAAACGCATGGTAAGTACGCACTGGCAGGTCAAATTTCCACCAATCGGATTTTCGATGATTTTCGTATTCCTACATGGATACGTCTTGTCAATGAAGGCTACACCAACATGGCCAATCTTGGGGCCACCGATGACAAACTTATGTAAGTATGTATATACATGATGTAGATCGTGGCCAATCAGAATTTTAGATACCAGTGCCCGGCAAAAAAACAATCTTAGCTGAGTAGAACATGCACCATTCATGAAAACCTAAACATTAACATCCCAAACCAGTTTACGGCAGTAAACCAGCTATTGTGCTGCCGGTGCACAGGTTTGCAAATTCTTCTCCACATCTGTTCCCGAGAAGAATTGCGCCGCTGCTGCTTTCCAGGAAGTCTGGCCAGGGCATCCAGATCAAGAGATCCTGCTGAAATGCTACCTGGAAAATTCTGCGCAGCCTACAGTAATTTTGTAGGATCATCCTGTTATAATGTATCATGATTGGTTCTAGCTTCTTGGCTTTAGAGTCCAGTGGTGATAGTTCCTGTTCCAGCTGACTGGTATAGACTCTTCAGAACGAAACCAAAAAAACATAGGCTGCTGTGACCCCTGCCAAAAAGCAAACCCTTTCAGCTAAGCATCAAGACTGGGTCCATCTTCTCTTATTAATTCTTATGATCTCTTTCTTAATGTTCTGACTGGCTACATGATTTTACCATCATTCATGCTGAGCCGGGTCCGAACCTCCTTCAGTCAGGTCTCAGACATCATTTGGGCACTGGGGAATTGGGGTCTCACCATCTTGAACTTTGATGATATGATGATCTTGGATGGACGTAATGGTCAAAACTGGGTCGAACCGCCTAGGCTGTTGCAGGCATGACATTTCGAGAGCCTTGAAGGGATTTCGCTGAAAGACGCGTGTCCCGCTGGCAATGCTCTTCTCTGAAGGCCCTTCGT
>CAMXCT020006608.1:227500-277500 GCA_947184155.2 Cladocopium goreaui | reverse complement strand
CATTCACCTACCCTTCACCATTCGGCTCACCCATGCCTTGTCACCAAGACATAGGGGCTTGGGTACAGCACTTGGCCTCATGACTGTGCCAACCCTGGTGGAACATATTCCGATGTCTTGGGGAAATGTGGCAATGGAAAATCCCTTAGAAATGTCTGAATCATAATCCGAACATCAGACCTATAGATGATGGTCTTTTCGATTGCCACGTTTGATTGCCTATCCACGTTAATTAATGTTAATTATATGTCTTGCTAGTTGAGAAAAGGAGGGGCAACCCTCTACTCATCAACTAACCAGTGGGAAAAGGCATGTATACTTAGAACGGGCAGCTGTACTGCCTGACATTTTTTGTTCCTGGTGTTGGTTCCAAACCTCGAAACCTGCTGGCGTATCCCAAACAAGGGAAAGTTCTTGACATACCAAGTAGAACAAGACTCTCGTGTCCTCGGCCTTCAATCATCAATATTTAGCCCCCATGGGGCCCCCACATAAGTCTCTTGGGTTCAGCTTTCAAAGTTCTCAGCCCAGCAAGACATTGCTGTGGATGAATTAACATGAATTAGCAATCACATCACAATCCCAAGCCTTATCCAAGGCGATAAAGATATATATAAAGATGAGGGTTGACCCTCGTTATCAACTTGTTATAAACCATAAACTTTGCTTGGCTCGGTCCGCCCGGGATCCGCACCTGTGACCCATCTGGGGCTCCAGGGCTCATTGTCCAACTGCATGAGGCATTCAACCTCCAAAGTGGGTGGGTGATTCTTGTGAGTCAACTTTCGGAAAAACATGGACATGTTTTGAATTATTCTTGTGATCAAAAACTAGTCAGAAGACATTGATCGTCACGGTCAAGGCCACATTTATGTCCGTCATTTCAGCTTTGCAAATCAAAGGCGGAAGCCATTGATGGCCATTTGCGGCCGGAAAATCAGAATCCAAAGTATTCCAAAGCCTCTTTGTTCTCAGCTTCCATGTTGAGTTCGTTTCCGAAAGGGCACTACCTTGCTTCACTATCCACAGGTGGTTCTTGAATTTCCGAACACTTACCTTGAAGATTATCGATTACATTCTTTCCATGGCCCACGTCCTGGGTGTCTCAAATTCTTGATGATGATGATGATGACGACGACGACCACCACGATGACGATGACGATGACGATGACGACGGCCATACTGATGTTCACGACAATCCTAGACGATCCGCTGGCAAATTCTTGGGTTTTCCGTGCGTGGCCTGCAAGCCATCTCTCCAGGGCCGCTGTTGGATCACTCGAAACTTTTCGGAATCGGCCGACCTGAGATCAACTTCAATTGGTCAATGTTTTACAGAGTGGTGCCCCCCTAGTTAGCAAACTTTGTCTATAACTAGGCCAACCAAGGTTTGTCGTGGATGCCTATATATATATATATGTATATCATCGCTACTAGTAGGTCTGGCTCATGACTGTGGTCCTTTGATTAATACGCGTCGAAAGGTTTTTTTTTGAATCAGTCAGTACCAAAAACCATCAAAACGCCTTAGCACGCCTTTGCAAAAGAAGATCAATCATACGCCGTTGATTCAGGTTGACCCAACACATACTCAATTGAACGAATAATGTACGAAAGTCTCTCTCGCATTGGAATCTCTCTGAGTTGTTTGGCTAAATTATCTGAGCCTTCTATCAATCGATCAGGCACTGTTGTACATGGGTAACGGATGGTAACGGATAAAACCGACCACCTCTGACGGTGCAAAATACCACAACTTGTTGGAAAGCGAACTGTCGTCATAGCGCCGAGACGGTTATACCTGAAAATGGTATAAGTATATACCACCAAAATAGACCAAAATAACCGTTTCAAGAGGAAACAACATAATGATAAACAGTGGAATTTGGCGTACCCTATTTTAAGACAAACCTATCTGACGTATTCTGACGTCATCTTTTCTTGGGATTCACTGCAATGTAACCATTCACTAACTGTTTACGTTCGTTTGCCGACTCCTGTTGGATCATCCAGCAGACGAGGAGCGAAATGACCAAGACTAAAGGCTCGGTCGTAGCATTGCGACCAAGCTGTCCTGGTGAATTCCGTGATGAAAACCATGAGAACATGAAAGAGGGGCCTTGCAGATCTAAGATTCAAAAAAGGCATGGTGTACATGACGTACCCTCTGGTTATGTAACAAAGCACAACATAGCTATGGATAGCTATGGAATGATGATGAATGATGTATGATGATTTACCGAACTTTTAAATTGTGATTTCCATAGCTGCGCTAAATAATAACAACCAAAGGGTTTGTGACTCATAAAGGAACAAGACATTAAAACGTATGAATGAGGGTTTGCAATGGAAAGCAGGTGCAACTAAGAAAACGGGTGCAAATGGATGGTATGATCAACAACCTGTACAGGAGCTTCTTGAATGGAGACATATCATTTCCGCTGACTCCTCGGTCACTCTTTTTCAACATTGTGGAAGGACTACCCTTCTGCTTTTCAAGGCTATATGTCATGTAATACCAGTAGCTGAGGTAGAATCTCGTTAACAAAAAACACGTTAGAAAACTCGAAAAGTGTTGCGGAGTTCCATGCTATGAACAATATGAACAACGCGCATTTGCTCATCAGGTCATTGCTGCCGAGATGCTCTGAAGTTCTGCATCTTCACAGCTCCACAATACCTAAAAAGGGCATCCAGGACACCCTGGACAGTGACTTCCATCTATAAATCGTAGATGTAAACATGACATATATCTGGCTGCATTAATTATATGGTTCCCGGGGAATATATCTTTGGGGATATAATGGGATTTTAAAAAACCAACAATGGGAATGCCATGGGAATATCGCCAACATAATAGCCAGCGTCAATCTGTGCCCATTTGGCCTTCAAATTTGACCGAAATTGTGATATGGCTTTGTCTGAAATCCGGCTCCCAAATAAGAAGTTTAAGAGGGAACATATGGGAACATGATGATAATTGAGCAGTGGATTTTGGGGTAATTATCTCATTCTAAGACAAACTCATGTGTATCTTTTGTTCTCTAGGTTTGTCACCGCTATCCAAAGAGGGATTCAAACAAGTTGGTCGCTCAATTCCTTCTTCCGTGGGGATTGGAACATGGTCTTATTCACTGCGAAGTGGCCTTGCTGAGGTACCATGGTGACTTTATTCAAGTGTTTCTTCCTTCCTTCTTGCTGGCCGTTGTCCCTTGTGAGACTAAGGCATAATTTCTAGATGACCTGAATTGCCGAAGAACATCAACACGTTTGGTCTTCTGAGGCTTGAAAAGCTTGACCCATGCCCATCGTTTTTGTGGTTCATGGTCATCCATCGCATCATGGAAATCCTTATGAAACGATTGGTGACCATCCTCCAATATGGCTATATATGGGTATGTCTGAAAATGGGGTATACCCCCAATTATAGCCATTTAGTAGGGATAATGATCATTAACCATTGGGTGTAGGGGTACACTATTTTCAGACAAACCCATATACAATCCAACTTTTGAGCATGGCATACATCAAACTCAACGCCCGGCGCACCCAGCGTCCGCAAAACGCTCCACAAAGATTTGGGGCCTTGGACAAACGGACAGCATGGGAAAAAACAGAATAAGGTATATAGTCGATTGAACAATGTGGACAGTCAAATGTATCAGAATTTAACTGATTAGTTCAAGATGTTCAAACACCAAGAAATATGTACATGTTCTATTTCGGGATGTCAATCAAATAAATCAACACCAAGTTCAATTTTCTTGAAAGGTTTTGCCCCACATGCATTGTGTTCTGAGGAGCCAGCCATCTAGCCCAATCACCACACCACTTTGGGTGGGCTGCTGATTGCAGACTTGGATCAAATACTCTCAGATGTGGAGAAAAACAGTACTTGGATAGTCTTTGACAAATATGATAGCCGCTAGTTTGATGTGACCCTATTAAGTTTTCCACACAAAATGAACAAAACATTGTGTCAAAATGATATATTACGCAGCCAGATATCATAACCACGCTTTCTTTAGCAACAAAAACAACACATCGCAAGATACGAACCTACAACCCATCAGCAACTGCCCAGCTCATGTCCCCGTCTAGAGTGGCTGGCAGCTTTGAAATTGAAGCCATGAATGGCCCTTTGCTTGAAGAAAACCATGATCAGAAGCTTTCTTCAGGTGGTGTTTCGTGCGAGTTTTCAGGTTGCTTGGCCACTTGGCCCACTTGATTTTCGTTTGGCTTTTGATCATTTCAAGCAATGGATTGACCTAAGGGATCTTGATAAGGAAACCCGGGTTCTTGATCATCAAATACCAGAGAGTATTGATGGTTATATCCCATTATTGGTGATTATAACCATCAATAGTAGTAGGGTACATTGCTACAAATAAAGAGTTTTCTGATGGTTTTTCCATTCAACTAATTCCGGGATTTCAAGGTTGACTCAAGCGATCTCCCCAGCGAGCGTGGCGCGGCGTTTCCAGAACAAAAAAACATGCCAAAGGATTTGTTTGTCAGATTGGGTACGAAACATGTGTAGTTTTGTCTATGTTTGTCATATCTATCTATCCATCTATTTATCTATCCATATATATATGTATCTATCCATTTGTTCTATGCATCTTCTATCTCACTATTCTATCCCACTATTCTATCCACCTAGTCTATCCACCTATTCTATACATCCATCTATCCATCCATTCTTTCTATCCTCAAGACATTTAGAACATGAAGAGTACAGTATATGACAAATATGTTTTCCTGACCAAGTAATCGTAAATCTGCAACCTGATTGGTTGTGCCATCCACTTTATAGTTCCAAACAGTCAACTCTCATTTTGCAAGGCTTGGTCTATCCTGAGATCACTACAAATGATCCAAACATTTGGAGTAAGGGCCACAGTGAGGTAGGGGAAACTAGAGACCATAGCGAAATCATATGAGCATATATCATATTATATACAGAGTTTCAAAGGCCCTGGTCCAGTTGCTTACAGTAGCCGAATATGAAGTTTTCCAATGTTTTCCGTATAGAAGCGGCCCTGATGGAATTTGTCCAACCAACTTTGGGCTGATCGAATCGAAGCCAGTGTTTTTTAATTTGTGCTGATTCTCTGAAGACTTCCATACTGTGGGATCTGCGGTTAGACCCAAGCCCCCAAACTCTGAACATCTTAGTCTTTGAAATGACAATGCTTCCAGTTCTGGATCACTCACTAGCAAGAATAAGCCACCGCTCCTCTTATCTTTCGTATCATTTATCTTTCTTATTTGTGAGTCATTGAAACATTTAGAAAAAATATCACTCAATATTGGGTTTCCAAAGAGGAGGGATGCTAATAAGAAGAATGTGTTCATAATGAACTAACATGAAAAGTTCGGCTATATTGGGAAATTTCCCCACATATAAACCATCACTCCAGTGAGGTCGCGGTGAGGTCGTTACAATTTACACCACTAACTCACATGACACATCATTAAATCCCATTAAATCCCCATTAAATCACCATTGAACCCATCTTTTCCATAGGAAAAAACAAGGCAAGGCTTGCCGCTTCATGTGGACCTGACCTCGACTTCTTCGGCTTCGAGCTTGAGACACTTTTCAACATGCTGTCCGCCAGCTCCTCCAGCGCCATCGCCAACGTGCGAATATCATAATATCTAAGCTGTACTATATATTCAATGGATTGGTGTAAGGGAAAAAATATAGGAAACACCCATAGTTCATAGGAACATCGATGGTTTCCTGTAGATTTTCCCTTAAGCCAATCCATTGATATATACATGTACACACATATATATACATATTATTATATACGTAATATCTTAAACGCTCAGTACAGGATGATAGTGTATGATAATAATAGTATGTATCTGTCAACCTGAACTCCGATTCACTGCCAATCACATAGCTGTCAGGGTCACCCATGATTGGGAATGTCTCAACAAAGCCATGCAACCTGTCCATGCAAGTGACTTTTGGAGCGCCATCCTCGTCCGCCGGGTCATCTTCTTCTTCCTCCTCTTCCACAGCTGCCCTGTGGGACCCACCAGTGATGGAACGCAAACAAGTGCAGCTACCTTGACATCACGTCTTTCACTTGAATATAAGATCTAGAATCATGAATGATCTAGGAAAGCAAGGCCCAAGTATCCCAAGGCCCAATCATTTTCATTACATGACAATGAACGACTCTTTCTTGTCCGCCTTGGAGTGGCTCGGCTTTGACATTTTGATCTCGTAAGCCTGCGCAAGAGCGTTTGCGACCGCGATACTACATGATGCAACTACATTGAACTACATCTAGAGACTACCATGTGTACCCATGTGTATCTTTCTCTTGCACTATATTGCACTATATTGCACTATATTGCACTTGCTTTTGTCAATCTCTGGATCATATCACCTCTTCCAAGAGCCTGTCACATGTTCCTCTGAGAATTTTCCCCGTGCATTTTGTTCGCACCTTGTAGGCAGTGACGTTGAGACCCCACTTCTCAACATGCTCTGTGCCAACTCCTGAATGCAAACGTTAGACAAATCCAAACCGAGGAAAAAACGCCACAGGAGAAACAAGAGATGAACACAGTATACATGTACATACAATTATATACATGTGATGAGGGTCACCATGATTGGGAATGTCTCAACAAAGCCATGCAACCTGTCCATGCAAGTGACTTTTGGAGCGCCATCCTCGTCCGCCGGGTCATCTTCTTCTTCCTCCTCTTCCACAGCTGCCCTGTGGGACCCACCAGTGATGGAACGCAAACACGTGCAGCTACCTTGACATCACGTCTTTCACTTGAATATAAGATCTAGAATCATGAATGATCTAGGAAAGCAAGGCCCAAGTATCCCAAGGCCCAATCATTTTCATTACATGACAATGAACGACTCTTTCTTGTCCGCCTTGGAGTGGCTCGGCTTTGACATTTTGATCTCGTAAGCCTGCGCAAGAGCGTTTGCGACCGCGATACTACATGATGCAACTACATTGAACTACATCTAGAGACTACCATGTGTACCCATGTGTATCTTTCTCTTGCACTATATTGCACTATATTGCACTATATTGCACTATATTGCACTATATTGCACTATATTGCACTATATTGCACTATATTGCACTATACTGCACTTGCTGTTGTCAATCTCTGGATCATATCACCTCTTCCAAGAGGCTCTGTCAATTCTGTCACATGTTCCTCTGAGAAATTTCCCCGTGCATTTTGTTCACGCCTTGTAGGCAGTGACGTTGAGACCCCACTTCTCAACATGCTCTGTGCCAACTCCTGAATGCAAACGTTAGACAAATCCAAACCGAGGAAAAAACGCCACAGGAGAAACAAGGGATGAACACAGTATACATGTACATACAATTATACACATGTGATGAGGGTCACCATGATTGGGAATGTCTCAACAAAGCCATGCAACGTGTCCATGCAAGTGACTTTTGGAGCGCCATCCTGGTCCGCCGGGTCATCTTCTTCTTCCTCCTCTTCCACAGCTGCCCTGTGGGACCCACCAGTGATGGAACGCAAACACGTGCAGCTACCTTGACATCACGTCTTTCACTTGAATATAAGATCTAGAATCATGAATGATCTAGGAAAGCAAGGCCCAAGTATCCCAAGGCCCAATCATTTTCATTAAATGACAATGAACGACTCTTTCTTGTCCGCCTTGGAGTGGCTCGGCTTTGACATTTTGATCTCGTAAGCCTGCGCAAGAGCGTTTGCGACCGCGATACTACATGATGCAACTACATTGAACTACGTCTAGAGACTACCATGTGTACCCATGTGTATCTTTCTCTTGCGCTATATTGCACTATATTGCACTATACTGCACTTGCTGTTGTCAATCTCTGGATCATATCACCTCTTCCAAGAGGCTCTGTCAATTCTGTCACATGTTCCTCTGAGAAATTTCCCCGTGCATTTTGTTCACGCCTTGTAGGCAGTGACGTTGAGACCCCACTTCTCAACATGCTCTCTGCCAACTCCTGAATGCAAACGTTAGACAAATCCAAACCGAGGAAAAAACGCCACAGGAGAAACAAGGGATGAACACAGTATACATGTACATACAATTATATACATGTGATGAGGGTCACCATGATTGGGAATGTCTCAACAAAGCCATGCAACGTGTCCATGCAAGTGACTTTTGGAGCGCCATCCTCGTCCGCCGGGTCATCTTCTTCTTCCTCCTCTTCCACAGCTGCCCTGTGGGACCCACCAGTGATGGAACGCAAACACGTGCAGCTACCTTGACATCACGTCTTTCACTTTCAATGCTTACAGCTCAACAATAGCTTCTTCATGCTTCTTCCCCATCCTAATAGCAACCCAATTTCCCTATTGGAATCGACTATAACGGCTGAAAGCTCACTCATCACAGCATATGTTCACCGTCCCAGTCACGATTTACGGACTGCATCGTGCTGCTATTGTCCTCCAGGTGCCTAGCCTGGTGGGCAAAGATCGTGGCACCTCACTTCTCAACATGCTTTCCGCCAGCTCCTGGATGAACCACATGACGCTAAACCGACATGTTAGCTGTCAACATGTGTCAACATGTTTTGGGAAAAGAATGACACTGAAAATAACCTAAAGCATTATGCACTCCTCGGCTGCCGAGTCATCCTTTTCTTCCTCCTCCACAGCTGCCCTGCGATGGGGAAGATAGCAGTGAGAAGTGAGACTCAAGATTGGTTCCACAACTCAACTAGAGACTGGTCACTCTCATTGTTTCTCAAATGCTACCGATTCCACATGCTTCAGTTCAAGTGATTTACGTTGGATCTGAATGATTTCTTTCGCTGTGAAGAGAAAGAAGAAGAAGAAGGAGGAGGAGAAGAAGAAGAAGAACACGCAGAAGAACAGGAAGAGGAAGAGGAAAAGGAAGAGGAAGAAGAAGAAACCGATTGCCTCTTGCTTTTTTGGAAGCATATGAGAAAGAAACACACATATTTCCTGATTTTCTGAGATGCAAAACGCGTAGTCTTTGAGCTATCATCCTCTCGAACTCATTGTTCAATGCGACAGTTACACATTTCAGACGGCATCACGGCATCATCAGCAAATCATGTACAGCACACACACACAAAAACCGCAGTGAAGGTGCGATGGCAACATGATCAACAAATCTTGAGATAACAATGATACATCATTATATGTATGTAAACATATGTATACAGTATATTTACTATAATGATGAACGTATATATATATATACATATTATGTATGTATGTACTGTATATTATATATATATATATGTATATAGAATTATATAGATATAGAATATGTTGCATTATGTCCATACTTCAGTAGCGGACTGAAATGGGCAGCGCCAAATTAGAATTTCTTTTCAGCGTCAACAAATACGCATTGCCTGTGGGCCCTACAACATCCATGGGTGGCTCAACTTCGGCCAGCAAGATATTGCGTAAACGAAGGACGCTTCGTTCACCCATTGATTTCTGCACTTCATCCAAATGATCAGGTTTGCTAGGTCATCTTCCGATGAGTGGCTAGTCATACGCCCAAGTCATTCTTATTTTTTGGGATATGTTTGGCATATCAACCAGTTTTCGTATGTTTTTTGGCCATTTCTTGACCATGGAACCAACAAAATCTGGATCTTCTCCCACGGTTCCCCCAGGCGTCCCTGCTTCTGGACCTCCTGAGCTGTGAGGCAGAGAATGTGGTTCTTCAGCTATTCTTGGTTTGATGGGACTGTAATGGATTATACTATACTAATCATACTATATTACTTTTTTATGATTATATCTAGATTATATATATACACTATATATACATTTTGATACCTGATGCATGAGTTTCGTTCATCATCTCTATACTTCGAATAGGATATCATATTTCACCATTGGTTCTCCACGACTTTTCCATCAAGCCCCTGCTTGGACATGGATGTGACCTTCCCCAGCTGCCCAGCCTCGGGCTCATTTTTAGCCAATGGGGATCAAACAACTTGCAAACAAAAGCGATAATCATCTACACATAGGAAAAAACACAGAGATATTAACATGGCTAATCTTAAATACCTGGTAAACAAGTATTGATTTTGAGTTGGATATTAAATAACCACAGTTTATATAATTTATGGCCATCAACAATTATAAAACTACCTACCAAAAGACCTCGGAAAACACTTTGCCCTGTACTGGCCCCGCAGTGCTACCCGCAAGAACCTTCCCAAGCTGTTTCACTTGAAATCCCTTTCAATCTCAAACAAACTTCCAACACATAGGATCACCAAAATGATTTTCGACTAAGGTTTCCTTAGGGGTTTCTTTTATGGCTCACTTCACCCTCGAATCTCCTGTATTTCAAAATACCGCCCGCCTGCCGCCGCAATCGACCTCTTCGCGGCTCAGGGCCTGAGTGGCGAAACAGCGGAGACACAGGGGTCACCAACAGGGGATATGGTGGGATATTGCAACAAAAGATCGGGAGTGTCGCCAAAATCAGAAGTGAAATTCAGATGGAGAAACATTGAGTATTTCCATGGAGAGAACTACAAAACACAAGCATATAATAAGCATATATATATATATACACACACAGTATATTTGGACACACAAAACATGATACACAATCATTGCTTAAAAGCTTCAATCAACCTACTTCGTTCACTACCCCCCCATCAGAGGAGTGGTGGGATTGATCATTGACTGGTTGAAGGGGTTCTCACTTCAGGGGTTACTTTAGAATCTGCAACAAACCAACTAGGTTTATAATCCCCTTTGACAATCTATCAGAACTATGCCTGGCAACTTCCCATAGTTTCCAAATTGGCAGCTCTAAACTATTTACCACCAAAAAAAACAACCACAATCAAGTTTTGGGTACAGTACCCCAATTTAAAAAAAAAACACCTTCCAGAGAAACCAGAGATACATATGGAAACAATGGCCTATTAGTTCGATTATTTACGTTGCCATAGGCTACCCATATGATCACAGGGCTATTTGGAGAATTACCATAGCTATGATCATAATATATATAATATATATATAATATATATATAATATATATATATAATATATATATAATATATATAATATATATATATATATATATATATATATATATATATATATATATATAATATATATATATATATATATATAATATATATATATATATATATATATATATATATATATATATATATATATATATATATATATAATATATATATAATATATATATGTATATATATATAATATATATATATGCATATATACTATGTCATATTTCAATGGAAAATTGCTATGGTAATCATGATCATGGACTATATGGACAGGGAAGCACTTCCATAGTTCCCGTCTGGTTATTCAACATAGCTATTGAAACCATGGCCCATTTATAGATGATATTCCCAGCTATATAAACATCCGTTTATAGGGGAGTATTCATATTTTCCTAAATCCTAAGATGTTCCAATGATTTTGCCATATGTTCCTAGGTTTTTCCTGTGATTTTCCCATGATCTTAAAAGATCATTTCCATGTATTTCCCATATTATTTCCCTTTGATTTTCACATGACTTTTCCATCTGTTCCTATGATTTACCTCAGTTCCAACATGGCCGTTTCGCTCGGCGACTCACCGCTGGGTCCCAACCAGCTGGAGCCGCTGCCGCGGGAGCCGCTGGCGCCCTCTTGACCTATGGATCTTCAGCCGGTTACGGTTGTGGAAAATCCATGAAAATCCGCCTGGATGATGAACAGGGGTACCCCCAGTTTAGGAAACATCCGAAGATATTCACGGAATAAACCGAATATGATGTATGTACTGAAGTTGCGTATGTCTATAATATCAGACAGCAAAATAAAATGTATTACATGATATCATATTGGACATATTGGGAAATACAAGCAAATCTGAGGCACTTGTCTAAATTACATAGATTAAGGTCAGCAAGACATTAATCGACTATATCCTGGAATTTTCACATGAACACAGCAGAATTGAGTTTCAGAGGATGAATTCACACATGGATACCACCATGTTGGGTCTGTAAAGTTTATGTATATGGGATTTTGTATCTGGGCAGATTAAAAATACTTCGCACACCTGAAATAAGGCTTCCCATCGGGACAATTCCCCTTCCTCACCTTGAATTCAGCAAGGGCACACTGAGGTCACTATAATTTACCCAGATATACGCATATATGGAGGTTTCCTAAAATGGGGTTTCCCCAAAATCATTCATTTTAGTGGGATTTTCCATTGGAATCCATCTGTTTTGGGGATCCTCCAATTATGGAAACCTCCGATGATGTCGCAGCCTGCCTGCAATCGAGGCTTTCCTGTCGTCTCAGGAGACACGATGATTTGATGACAAGAAACTGGATTATCAAATCATATCCAATCCCTCAAAAAGAGGCTAAACTATGCTAAAATATGCTAAACTATTCAATTGTAAAGTAGATATTTAATATATATATATATATATTATATGGAGATATTAACCTCCAGGATCACTATCCACGCGGATGCATCCTAAATATTGGGCTTGGCACACCAAAGCTCACTAATTATAGAGGTTTAAAGTTTAAACACCACCATGTTGCACTTGGCTCATCGTAACTCATCACCCCATCATTGAGAACGGTCGGTCTTGCAAGTCTTTTTGGTTCTTCAGCGATCTGGATGCTGATGCTTCAGCATATGCATCACACGCATGGATTGCAACCAAATAGATTTCACAAACAATATCAGGACTATCAGGGACATTTCGATTCATCATGTTTGGTTACATCACAACCGGAATGTTGTAAAAATGTATGTCATTTTTTATGTCTAGAAAGTGGACCGGAGATCCTAAGATATCCCAAACATTCCCAAAGATCATAACAGATCATTGTTTGTTTCCCCTAAACCATGTGGATCCATCCTTTCCCAATGGGAAGCTTTGCTGAGTTCATTGACTTTCGGTCCAAATCTGTCCAAATCTCAGGCCCAAAATCCGATAGCAAACTTGGCAAAACACCGATGGCAATCCTTTAAATCGGGAGAAACAAATCCAGGAAGGATTTTAAGCCACCGAACAAAAATCTGCACTGCACGTCATATATTAGTCTTATGGGGAGCTAATTACCACTACTTAACTGCCAAAGAGTGACGTTGAACCAAAGAACAGGGAAACATATTGGCTAAATAATCATGCAAACTCCCAGAAATCCTCAATAATCTTGCTTGTGTGCGTTCCATGGAACATGTGAAATCAAAACAAGTTGGCAGAATGTAACATGCATCAACCTGATTAGCCACTCTTGATTGGTCAGCTTGATGTCTGCCTCGACGCACTGGAGACTCGTCGCCCTCGTCGCCTTAGAATTAGATTACTGGTAAATCGTGGTGAGATTCCACCCAAAAATCGGGAGGTCACAAACAAACCAGGGGCACATGGTACGAGTATGGGTCAAAATTACTGGACTTCTACCAAAACGGCATGCTGAAATGCTAGACACAACCAAATCAGTGTTTCATATTCTGTTGATTCAAAATGTTGTTAAAATGATGGCGCTCCATTTAAACTCAATTGACCTGAATGGTTTCTGGACTTGATATTCGAGCCCCACGTGGGAAAATCAGGGCTCTACACCCCTAAAAAAAGGCCAAAGCGTAGATACCCTGAGATACCCTGATGCCAGCTTGCTGAGATTATCTTTGGAAAAGCTAGCATATGTATATGTATATATATATATAATATAGATATACATACACACACACAAGCAGATACTTGTAAAGACACAATAATTATATATGTACTTGAACCAAACCAATCATTAGCCTTGTAGTTTACCATAACATGCCATAACCATGTGCCACGGCGCTGGTTCCTTGGTTCATGCGGAAAAAAACAACAACAACAAAAACTGTTCAGCTGAGATACCCTTTGGAACACACGGTTCTGCGGCGACCTGGTTCCGTACATGGAAGCATCCAGAACTTTCCCGAAATGACCATGGACAACATGGGACAACCTCAAACCATTGGTTTCCCAAAGCAACAAATGACCAGTTGGTGCTATGTTGGGGTCCCCCATTTCAGGAAACCCACATCTGCCAATCCAAATCATCACACCTTTGTCATTGTCGATGTGAGAGATCCATGGATATTTTGTCAAAATCCCACGACTCCTGCCTTCACGCGACGTTTGCCTGTGCCGCAGGGGAGAAAATCTCTATTTGTGGCCAACAGGGGCCGGTTTCATCTGCTGGATTTCAGCATGCGACTTCAAACAATGACTGGAGCATGGGCCCCATGGCGATGCTGAACCTGGCATTGAAGTCCCCCTGCTATTCATCGATGAGGCAGAGTCCAAAAGATGAGGATTTCTGTGGATTTCATTTGTTCCATCATCAAAAACGCGCAACCATGAACGCAAGCCCTTCGAATGGCCACCGAACTTGAAGCACCTCTACGCTTGATGGGAAACTCATCATCGCTGTCATCCATGCCTCAGATTTTACTCCGTGACTCGAGTCATGTTGGATTCTCATCCCATCCCATCCCATTACGGCAACACATATTTGAAACAGCCAAAGAATAGCCAGTTGAGTTGAATCCTTAGGGTGAAACCGGCGAAACCTGGCGAATGTTGCTGCTCCAAAATCCCAAAATCCAGGCCATACTGAGATTCCCTGCTGCGACCGCAAAGGTGACAAACGCGACCCAGGTGACAACAAAAAAATGCCCATAAAACGACTTTACGAAGAAACTTCAGTCCTCCATGTCCGATTATTTTAGTTATTTTAGTGTTCGTTCATCTCGATCAACGTACCAAAGATGTTTGTTTTCGAGATTGCCACAGTGTAACCTCAGGGTGGTAAGCCAACACAGTATTCCAAACTCACCACTGGCTAACAGATACCATGGATGGGGCCAAAGCCTTGAACCAATCAGTGCTTCACCGGATGCGTCCCATGACTGGCAACTGGTATACCTTGTTTTCTATGCCAACCCGGGATCTCCATGACATATACCAAAATTTGGCATACTGGCTTTGGGTATGTTTGAGTGGAAATTCAAGACCCTCAGGAACCAGATTTAAGATCATTTAAGTACCTTCAATTTTCTGGGACTTCAACCACCAGGTTTTGAATACTCAATGAATTTCTCAATGACTTGATCTGTCATTCTATGAGCTTCTGTTGGCTACTTGGAGGATCATTCCAGGACCCCAACATAGTAACCTTAGCTACAAGCCAATCCAGTAATTTCTTGAAGTGGCAAGTGTCAATTTGCAATCATTTGCATAGATTCCAACCCCTCACTGGAACCCAAGTCTGAGACCCCCAAGATCCACTTATGAAGGTATATTCCGGCCAATCTTGGATACCCTGCAAAGAAATCTAGGACCTAGGATCTCAACAAAAGACAAGCACTTTATTTCTGGAGGAAAAGAGCAAGGTCACATCTAGATCTAAGTACATTATATATATATATAATATATATATATATCTATCTATCTATCTATCTATCTATCTATCTATCTATCTACGTATTATGTATATATATATATACGTATATCAATACATATACATATGTCTAAGTCCTAAGTGATCTAGGTCTCCATGGTTTCATTCCAAACATTCCAAAACAAACCTTCAACCAACTGCTCCTCGGCCTCCTGTGACATGCACCTCATTGCGCGGGGCGTCTGCCCCATACATCACGGGGCGAGTCACGTGATTTGCGGTGAAGCAGCACCGACTATATACATGGGCAGATTATATGAAATAAATATCATATGATGTTATTATATATGATATCATATGATTGTATAATATTCTATGTGATTATGGCATGAGATGATATGATATGATATGATGTGATGTGATTATGAATATGATATGATATGACATGAACCAAAAACAGAACCAAATTTGTTGGGCGATTGCGGGAACGATTCCCCACATCTCGAACAATATAGAACATTTATGATGAGGTCTTCGTGAGATGACATATATCCCCAAATAAACCATCAAATGAAGGTAAAGTTGATTTTCATGGATTTAGTGCCTTGGAATCCCTTGGAGTTTGGATGATTTTGGGGTGGAGCACTGGGCAACCGCACGAAGGGCCCCGTTCAGGGCTCTGGGAGGTGCAAATTCGCAGCAAGGAGCAACCGGCCTGGGGCCGAGTTTAGTGGTGAGGAAACCATGGGTTTTGATCAGCAAATATGGGGCATCTTGGGGCTTTTCCTGCAACATTTCCCTTTATCCAAGGATGACAAAAGTAGGGGCCTGGCCAGGATCAAATCGAACTGCGAACGGCCACTTTCCAATACCGATGTCTGGTGGACTGCTTCGGACTGCTTCTACTGGTTCCTCCGGATTCCAAAATACAGGGTGAACATATTTACCATCTCAACCATGCTAGGATCTAAGCCATGTCATTGTCCCATCAACTATGCTTAATTAATCACAAAACAGCGCTGTTTACATGGGTTTGTCTCAAAAAAGGTTACCCCCCAAATTTGATCCTTTCATATACAGTAATTTAATTGGCTGATCATCATTTTCTGTCACAGGTGCCATTTTGAAGGCATCCCAAGATTTGTAGACAACCTATGTCCCATGGTCAAATCAAAACACACATCAGACATCTATATTATGTAATTATATATATATGTATACATATATATATATGTATGGACCATAGTCATCCCACCAGCATTAGAGATTCCTCTTATTATAATGGGTATAGAACTCCCTAGATCCTGGGTTGATATCCAATTCATCCCTATTAATATCCTATGAAATCCATATTAATCCCTATTAGTATTCCCTTTAATGGGAAAATAAACACCGTATTGACCATAGCACATATGGATACATATGGAGCACCGTTGTGAGCCTCCACTGCACAAGCAGCACCCGAGGCTGAACTCGTCAGGAACTCAATCTGGGCCTCAACTTTGGCCACGTCCAAAGCGGTGGTCAACTGGGGGGCCCCAAACATCTGTGGTGTATGATTCCTACCATATCCCCTGTAAATATGTGCAAGTATATTGAATAAATAAATCAACAAATAAGTGTATATTATATATATATATATAAATATGTATGATAAAAGTTCCTACAAATTTATACTGCAAGAGATAAATCTTGGTGTCTCTTGAAAGCCTTTGACCCTCCCAAAAGGCATCAGGTCTAATCTGTTGCCACGGCTATATGCTGATCCCAAGAATGGTGGCCAATGGTGGCCAAATCTAGGCCACCCAACTCCATGCTGAAGTGATGTTTAGTACACATGGTACGCATGAAGGTGTTACCTTGTGAAGGCACATCTTTCCAACATAATCAAGTGGGACACCAAATGAAACCAGCACATAAGGGCGCAACGCCAATTCATCGTCGACTATATTTTCCCCTTCTTAGGCGGGATATGATGCTACTCTGAACACTTTCTCCACCATAACGTGATCATTTGGATCTCCTTCATCCACTTCTTCGGCTGTTTCACGGCCAACCAAGCCCGGATTAATCAATCCTGCCTATTAATTAGGGGTGGTTACCCTCCAAATATTCATAGTTCAATTGCCTTAACAAAAAGTAGACCTAGTGTATACCGCCTTGACAACCCAAAGGAGTCACTCGTTAGAACCTGGAGACCCACGCTCGGAAAAATACTGTAGCTGGAAGAAAATGCATTCGCCAGTCATTCGTAAGCTTTTAGACCACATTTCTCTGGTTCAATCTGTGTCACGTTTTGGGTTAAATCTACACGTTCAGAGGTTCAATCCCCATGACTTTGAAAATAGCCAATTTTATATGTGTTCAACATATTTGCACATTTATTTTTTCCTCAATAATAAACGAAACCATCAAGTACACCCTTTTTCCCTCGAGTAATCGCCACCTTCGAGGGGAAGTCAGCACTTCCAACCCCATTACAGGAACCACAAACAATCAACAGATTTTGTAGTTGATTTCCCTTAGTTTCCAAATGGGACGGTTGATGTTCCGCTGCTATCCATCTGGCTGAACTGAGGAAACTGAATTCTTAGTACTTCGAGATATTTCCCTATGTACATGTAGTATATATATATATATGCGCAAGTATCTCGTCATATATCTACACAAATAACATAAAATAACTATGTACTACAGTACATCCAATAGATATATCCAATTAGATCCAATATATCAATATAATCATATACAATATATCTATATAATTATATCCAATATAATAATATATAAACATCTACATATCTATCTATTTATATATATATAGATTTATCTATAAACATATAATATATATTATCCACATTGGATCATATCTATATATATATATAGAAACCATTTTATCCATGATGACATCGCAGGATGCTGAGGCCCTGAGCCGCGTTGGCCCCGGCAGCGGCCACGTAGGTGGCGTTGCGCTGCAAGTTTCCCAGCTGAAACAACACCTGGAAATATGAAATCCAAATCATGGCCGACACACACACACATAAGGTACATTAAGGTACACTATGTAGATAGATATTTCATATATATATATTAAAAATATTATATTATTAAAATAATGTATAATATATATATATATATATATATCTATGTATCTAATGTAATGTAATGTAATGTATTGTATTGTATTGTATCTATTGTATGTATTGTATTGTAATGTATTGTAATGTATTGTATGTATTGTATGTATTATATGTATTGTATGTATTGTATGTATTGTATGTATTTTATTTTATTTTATTTATTGTATTGTATTGTATGTATTTTATTTTATTGTATTGTATCTTATGCCATGTCATGTCATGTCATGTCATGTCATGTCATGTCATGTCTGTCATGTCCGTCATGTATGTCATGTATGTATGTCATGTATGTCATGTATGTCATGTATGTCATGTATGTCATGTATGTCATGTATGTCATGTATGTCATGTATGTCATGTATGTCATGTATATCATGTATGTCATTTATGTCATGTATGTCATGCCATGCCATGTCATGTCATGTCATGTCATGTCATGTCATGTATGTATGAATGTCTGTGTGTATGTGTGTATGTGTGTATGTGTGTATGTATGTATGTATGTATGTTGAAATACGAATATATTGATGCATGTACAAACACACAAACACACACACACACATCTTTAGTGAATCGTAATATGTATGTAACAGTATGTATGCAGGTATATATATATAAATAAATAGATATAAATAGCAGGTAGGGACAAGGGACAGATATGTAGCATGGCCACTTCCGGGAAGCACACCTAGCAAGAATATGCCGTTGCACCTGAAGGAGATGCGTTGAAAGTACAGTAGTCCCATCGTGGCCCATCCTGGAGTAGATAGAATAGGGATTTCTCCAAAAATCAGCACTCAAATTGGAATATGCGTGAAAATACCATACTCTTATCTACTTCAGGATTATCATATATACTTACATATTATAATGATGATATACGGCAACAAAAATCGATACAGCGCAGCAAATAGATATTTGGTGGATTCGTCCACCATGGTGTCACCCCGGACAAAACCGACTCCAAACCTGGTCTCCAGCAGCGCAAGGCGACCTCGGATGCCCCGAGCTCCGTGACACACCCAACTTCGTGGTTGATATTTTCATCCCAAACCCAATCTCAACCGCCCATTGCAAGTATGGTTGAACAACCATGAATCATCATAAATCATCATAAATCTATAAATATTTGAAACCACCAACCTTGGGTGAAGAAATCCTGCATATTTCTGGCCAGGTTTTTGCCATTTGCCCCCAAGCATCCAAACGTGCAATCTTCACAGTCCTTTTGAAGCCGACTTTCCAGCTGATCGAAGTACCTGGGAGGATTTTTTCATCAGCTTCATATTTACTTGAACATGATCTTGGTGGAGTTTTTGAGCTAGTTCAGCAATAGTGCATGATATATTTAATCCCACAAAATTGATATGGCCGAGTAATCTTAAAGTCCCACTACTCGCAAGATCTGACAAGTAGTTTAAGTGAAAATGGGTTCTGTAATCTATTGATGTCTGGGATGATCTGAAAAACCAGAGGAATCAGCCAGGGACCATCATTGCTGGAAGTGAGCGGCGGCACCTCGCATATTTCACGGGAATTTGGTCATGCTTCGCGTAGATGTCCTTGTCTTGACCCACTTCATCAAAGGGAGCCTGACGACAAAATGCGGGGAGCCTGACGACAATGTACTGTTGACTGTTCACCTACATAGATACTACATAGTATGTATACATCCATGCCATACATGGATATGTATATAAATAAATAAATATATATATATACACATGTACATATATGTACACTAAAACATGTATATCGTGCATGCTTGCTTCATCCTGTATGCTTGTCATTTTCTGCGAGGTATGACTTCCAGCATCCGGGAACTTTAACTCGTAGGGTCTTCTTGGGGCTGCACATCTCCAAACTGTTTGATGAATATGGCCACAGTCCACTTCAATTCAGAAGCAGCTACGAGCATGGTTTTGAATGGATCTTCCATGTAACTGTTGATTTTCTATGTTCGTGGCTTTGCATGTAAATGCATGGGTTTCCACTTGATCTTTCAGCTATGGATGCACTATGGCTCAGGAATGCCATAGTGACACCATGATGAGGTGAGCTGGCGATGAGTCAGCAAGACGTGTGCTCCCTCTCTCTCTCTCTCTCTGTTTGGCTCAATTGAACCCATGAAAACCTAACATTCACCAGCAACAGTTTGCGTAGTTATATATATACATATGTATATATATATATATATATATAAACAATAATATATGTATATAGGTATGTTGGCCCACATCATTCATTCCGGTTAGGATTTACCATTTTTTCCATTTTATTTTCTGGTGCGCGCTCGTTGTGTGTGTAACTACCCCATGGTTCTGATTAGGAAACCATCCAATGTTCACCAAATCATCTGGGCAAAGGGGAATAAGTCACAATGCTGAAACACATCCCTTTCCAGGGATCATCCATCATATCTATATGTGTATGATATATCCCTCTTTACCTACATATAATCCACAATAATTATATATTTTTTCCGCGTATGTGTGTATATACACACAGTATATAAGAATTACATCGACAATCATTGACATATGCTATAAATATCTCTAAATCCGTCACATAAGGGGCTTGGTCAAGGCCTGCAACGGCCATTGCGTCCGCTCCAAGCTATCTCCAGGAGCCACCAAACCTGCCTGGGCGGAATCACTGGCAATGGTTTTCTATGGTTTTCTTGTTTCATGTTGTTTCATGATATTTACCCATGATTATATATCAATATATATATATATATGTATATATATATATAATGATGTATATATATATGTATGTATGTATGTATGTATGTATGTATGTATGTATGTGTATATATATATATATGTGTACATTCATGATACACAAAATACAAAGCCACCAACATTCTTTGTCTTTTTTCTGATGTATCGGTCTCTTGGCCAGTGAGGTCGTGCCCCAAATCCAACAGCTTACTCGCATAATATACCCTGGGAGAAGATTCATATCGTTTAAGCAAATCCAAACACATGGAATAAATAAATATAATTTATATTTATATATAGATATACTACTGATATATACATACATTCCATAGATATGTATATATATATATGTATATATAAATATCCTTATGAAGTTTGCTTCGTTCTGCCATCCTTTGCTCCACAGTTCCGGGCTCCAAACGCTGGTGACCACCTCCGGCTCCCAATAGCTCCCGAAGGGAAACTGTGGCGATAGGCTACGGGTGTCATGTGAAAAAAACGTGGAATGTACATCAGTAATGGTTAACATTAATATCATTAATATGTCTTGAATAACATATCTATTGATATACCAATGACTAGTATCTAGGTTCTGATTTTCTTATTGTAATGCAGTCAAAATGATTGCATCCTATTTTCTGTTCACCGCATGATGTTTATCATTATTTATCTAATAAGTATGAAAAGTCATCAACTGTTCTTTGACGGGAAACTAGCATCATATGGACATGGAATGCACCATCACATGGGGGAACATGCTTGCGGTGTAGACCCTGAAACAACCTCGCAGAAGTGGCCATTTTCACAATCCGGTAAGTCGGTTAAACCCATTCAACTATTATATATATATGGATATGTTTGGTATATCCACAATAAATGATGTATATGTTTGGTATGTATATATATATATATGGATTATAGTTATATATCCACCATAAACCCCAGATAGTTTGGTTAGAAACCCATTTAAGCTGAAGAGCACCACCTCCCACCCTGCCGATTTGAAGTCATCCCACCCCGCATGTCCACATCCAAATACACATGTTCACCTCAGATCAGTAGAAACTTACTTGATATTGGTTCAATATGGTTCAATGCTCCTAGTGCTTCTATCATTCTACAACTATGGCAATTACTCTACCCCATCTTCGTGAAACAGCTCCATAGTTTCGAACATATACAATATGTATATATATATATATCATACTATATCAATATATATATATATAGTATCGTATATTATGATATATAGATACACAATATTTGCCCACAGAACATCAATGAAAACCGACCAAAAGGGGCCCCGGGGTTCAGGCCGTTGGGTCCGCACTTTCCAAAGTGTAGCTCGAGCCTTGGTTGTCTCGCGTGGATGCTGACTAGTCAGCATGGTGCAACTTCCCTCAGACATCCCTGGACATAACAACTGGGAAAGATTGGGCAATCATATTGATCCCAAGATCGTTCAAGGTTCATAGGGATACTTCGAACCGAAATGAGTCGAGAACCGGACATGAGTCTGAAAAACAGAGATTTGCAACTGAAGATTTTCATTATGTGCATGAAGATAATTTGAATTAGCCATATGGCTAGGAGTCAAAAGCCTGGTACCCGGATGTACTCTACCAATGGCTGGTTAATGGATACTTTTTCGCCCAGTCATATGGTCAATTATGGTCATAATAGGTTTGGACATGTTTTGACCCATCCCCATATCAAAACTCTCAGCGATACTTTGCGACTACAAAGACAAAGAGCAGGGTTGAGGGCCATGGAATTGGTAGATTGGTAGTCGGATACCATCCAATTATACCATCCAATTAATATATGTTGATATATCACAAAGGAATACCATCCAACAACCAAATTGGATGATTTGCAGGATCATCCAATCAGAATCAAAGGGCAATCTTTTGCTACGCTCGACATGCGCTGGGGAGTGGACTCAAAATAATGACTTTAAGTTCATCATGCGCTTGATGCTAGGCTGGAACTGGTTTTGGTATACTACGCCAATTGATTTTAATGATTGGGAATGTGATTGAGGTCTGGATTGTGTACTTCTTTGAACTTTAAGCATGTTTCTGCAAAGGCAAGGTGGCATGTAAAGCATCAGAATTGTTATTCTGCGGTTTTTGCCGACGATCTTATAAAAGATCGCAATTCGAGAAAACACGTGAGGAAAGCACTTGCTGTGCGTCTGAGTCTTAGTGACCAACTGTTTCAGCAACCACAATTCTTAGTGCTGTGCTTCTTGAGGCTCTTGAGGAATCCAAAACACCAACATATTCTTCCGACCCCTCCCAACCCTGGTTGAAACATGTTGAAACTTCAAAAACCTCTGGAAAAAATTGCCATGAAGATCCATAAAGCATTCGCCCAAGAAATACGAACCTGCACTAAACATCTATGCATCACCCTGTAGTTCCCTGCTGGTAAGCCTACTGGTAAGAGTAAATGAACCACATCTAGAGAATCTGCCCTATGTGAATGTGCAGAATTGATTCATTTTTTGGTTTTCATTAAAACATATTGACAAGAGGTCAAGAGGCCCTATCAACTGAGACAAGAATCATCAAATTGAATGCAGCAAACCATTTCTGAACATTCAAATTCCACAATGTTGCATTTCGGAATTTGATGGTAGATAATGATACTAATGCTGAGCATTATACACTTCAATCAACACGGGCAGTGCGTGGTGCTCCTTGGAGCAACGTCCCCAGGGGGGAGGTATAGCAGCCAGAAACCTCCAATAACCTGCAAACTAGGGGTTATGTTGGGGTTCCATGTGCGTATCTATCTATCTATCTATCTATATATATATATATGTCTATCTATCTAGTTATCTAACGATCTATCTGTCTATCTGTCTATCTCTCTGTCTATCTGTCTATCTCTCTGTCTGTCTACCTGTCTATCTGTCTATCTGTCTATCTCTCTGTCTGTCTACCTGTCTATCTGTCTATCTGTATGTCTGTCTGTCCAATCAAATTTAATCTAATCCAACCTAATCTAATCTATCTAGCTGTTCCTCTCTCTCTCTCTCTCCCAATCTATCTCTACCTATCATATCTAAGTATCTCTATCTCTATCTATATCTAGCTATCTCTATATCTATCCATATTTATTCATATCTATGCATATCTATCCATATCTATCTATATCTATATATATATATTTTTCTCAATCTAACATGTATATATATATACATATACATATATCTATATCTACATCTATTTCTATCTGTCTATCTGTATCTACCTATATCTTTCTTCCTATCCCTTTCTATCCCTTTCTATCCCTTTCTATCTCTTTCTATCTCTTTCTATCTCTTTCTATCTCTTTCTATCTCTTTCTATCTCTTTCTATCTCTTTCTATCTCTTTCTATCTCCATCTATCTATATATACATCTCTATCTCTCTATCTACGTCTATCTACCTCTATCTACCTGTATCTACCTCTAGTTACTATCATTCTCTATCATTCTCTATCATTCTCTATCTATCTCTATCCCTATCTCTGTCTCTATCTATATATATATAATCTATATAATCTATATATCAATCTATATCAATCTATATCTACTGTATACATATCTACTGTATACATATCTATCTCCATCTCTCTATCTCTCTATCTCTCTGTCTCTCTATCTCTCTATCTCTCTATCTCTCTATCTCTCTATCTCTCTATCTCTCAATCTCTCAATCTCTCAATCTCTCAATCTCTCAATCTCTCAATCTCTCAATCTCTCAATCTCTCAATCTCTCAATCTCTCAATCTCTCAATCTCTCTATCTCTCTATCTCTCTATCTCTCTATCTCTCTATCTCTCTATCTCTCTATCTCTCTATCTCTCTACCTCTCTATCTCTCTATCTATCTATCTCTCTCTCTCTATCTATCTATCTATCTATCTACTAATCAATATATCGATCTCTATCTATGTGCCTCTCATTTTATGTGTGTATCTACTCATCTATCCATCTACCTACATATTTTTCTTTCAATCTAATCTAAGCTGATCTGATATCATGCAATCCAATCCAATCCAATCCAATCCAATCCAATCCAATCCAATCCAATCCAATCCAGCTATCTATATGTATATATATATATATATAATATATACGTATGTGTAAACGCGTGCATATCACATGCAAGCCAAGTAACTGTTCTGTGCAGTGGACTTGACATAGCGGAAGACCTGCGACGTCATGACGCCGTGCATGGTATGGTGTTTGGGGTTCTCATTTTTCTGGAGGCTTTCCTCATTGAAGTTGGTTTATAAATGTAAGGCAATGTAAGGGAAACATTGCAGGGAACTCACATACTTGATCGTACCTTTGATTGCATGTCTGAGATTGTTTCTGTCATTCCACGCTCAGATCTTTGAACATCAACAATATCCGGAGGTTTCAACATGTTCAACTCAACATGGCTGAATATTTGTGCCCAGGGGGTCCTAAAACCAACACAGAACCACCCAGTGAGTTTGGAAGCAGCGGCTTTGCGGCTTTGCATTGTGATGGAATTTCACCTTTCTCCGGAAAGCTTCTCGAACACTAAAAAAAAGGCAAACAATGTAACCCACATGATTTCTTGCAGTAGGTAGTATAACCTATACCTGAAAGTTACAATGTACTTTTTTTGGAACATGATGAAACATGTCGTGACTTTCCAAAAGACAGAATGGGGGTCTAACCATGGTTTTCCACCAGGACGGGCCTGCCCTGAAGGTGGTGCATTGCCACAATCGCCTAGCCCAGAGGCATCCGAAGCCCACATAACCCCGGTTCTCCATGAGAAATTCTTGGCACAATAATAGTGAAATGGTGCCAACAATTGTGATAATATGGTGACCATACTTCTGCACCATGCTTTTTTTGCCGTATTTACCAATGGGATGATGGTAAGATATTGGTAAATAACTGATGATGGTTTCATTATTATATTATATTATATTATATTATATTATATTATTATAATTCAATATATTGATTATATTTGATGATGATATATTTAGCAAAAGATGGGACGAGGAGAACCCAAATTGTTATTGGTCGGAGTTTGGCTACTTGAATGCACCGAACAACTTTGGATGTTCCAAGGGGTCTCGAGTCTTAACTCCTCTTCACAGCTTTTGCTGAAATTTGCATATATGTTGGCCCAACCATTTTTTTCAAAAGTCAAAACCTTAAATTTCATAAAAAAAATCATATAACGTCTCATAGTTTCATCATGTTTAATCGCCATCTCTTCAAGCCCTAGTTTTGATAAGAAACATATCAACACACCATTAAAAGACCATGGTTTTTCGATCCATTCTTCCAAGCAATCCATCGCCAAGGGGCAATGAGCCACGCCGCGGAAGTCGCGAGGTTCCATGACCTGGGCCATGGGGAGTTAGCCGGTTAGTCAATGGGTCAATTTCAGCCGTCTGAAACCAACCAATTTATGGGATGTTATTTATATATATATATGTATATACACTATATATATATATTAATGGGACCTATAATGGGATAGAATTATAAGAAGCAATGTATGATATAGATTGATATAGAGTTTTCTCCTAAATGAGGATACCCACAAGAACAAACTTTATAGAGAGAATGATAAGAAACCATGCTTGGCTGGATTGGACTGATACATGGATATATCGCTGGGTGAACTGCTTCAAACCTGCCTTGATATGTGGGTTTGCCCAAGAAAAACGTCCAGAAAATCAGCTTCTCCATCACAATTGCATTTTTGGGCATACCCCATTTCTGAGCAATTTCAGGTACTTACAATGCAGTCATATGATCATGTAGTAAACAAACATATGTATACATATGTATATACATATGTATATATATAATATGCCAATCCATTAAATTTGTTAGAAGCCTGTCTCATGTATACATCACAAAATGCGAACACCACATCCTGGGACAAATGGTTCCTGCAAAATTGGACCATGCACAATGCAGGAAAACCATCCAAAATCTAAAGTTAAAGATTAGGGTATACCTATCGAATACAGGATGATAACGGTATGTATGTATATATTATATATATATATTATATACAGTGTATATGATTGTATATGTATATATCTCTCTCACAATAGGCTCGATGGTGGTTTCACCGCCACATTCCCAAATATGACCACCGATTGTCATTCTCATCCCACATGGGATAGAAGATCGTTAAACGTATCCAGAACCAGGCGATAAATGTAATATATGAAATCACTCAGATCATGGAGTTTGATTTTCGATCGCTGGGATTTTCGGATTCCTACAGCCAAGAAAGACTGCAGGAAGACGGTCAACTAGAAACCTCACATGGCTGAAAAATCATGAAAATTCATGGGTGAGTTGTCGAACCTTCACACCGCCACGGGGCCACATGTGCCCGGAGAATCATTGCTTTAAGAGCTGGAACATCCAAGGACCAACCATCATAAATCCATGGTTTCTGGTGGTTCGGGCCATGTTCCTGCTCCTTTTCGCCGGAGTGGTTGGTCCCCACACAGCATGAAACAACATGGATTATGGGCACTTATTGGCCATCGAAATAGAAAACAACATATAAAGTACATATGGTACCATAAGGTCATATGGAGGTTTCCTAAAATGGGGGAACCCCCTAAATCATCCAATTTCAATCGGCTTTTCCACTATGAGCCAGCCGTTGGGGTACCACCCTCAGCTCCAGTGCCTGCGCCAAGGGAAGGCCCAATTGCTTTGCAACTTCTCTGGCCCACAACTTGTCTTCCTGCCAGCGGCCAACAAAAACGGTGAAACGCTGGGATTTTGAGGGGCCAAGCCTTGGAACTTCCCACTTCATGAGAAGTTTTCGTTGGCAAAACAGTGGATTCTCAGTGGATCATGGGATTCTCGTCACCTGAGTACTGAATACTTCGAAACGACCATGAAATCAGTGGTTAGTGCCCCTAATCCCAACCATTGACCACTTCAGGGACCATCCCAATGATAATGATTTCATGGTATAACCGGGAAAGGGGGAGGAATCAAACAAAATCATTATTGGGATCAAAAACAAACTATTCCACAAGGAGGGAATTTTCACAATTCTTGACCCTAATAAGACATTATTTTTGATCCTAACATAATCTAATATGAGTATTTTTTCCTACAGTTTCCTACAGTTTCCTGATGACCATGGATGTTCAATTGCCAGATTGGATTGATAGGTAAACCAAGTCCGACTTACCATGAGACACCATGGTTCCCCACTGCACCTTGGTCAATTCTTCTTTCCGAGGCGCCTTTGGGGACCATCCCATGTCGGATGGACAACTGCACACGAATTGTTGTCACATTTGGAGGTTTCCAAAAAATGGGGGTACCCGAAATCATCCACTTTTATGGGCTTTCCACTATAAACATCTAAAAACTATAAACCATCCAGCCATTGGGGTACCACCATTTCAGGAAACTTCCATTTACTGAATAATCATTTGAAATCACCAGCCAACTGGTCATGTTGAGTTTTCCTCAAACATCTATGAGCCATGCGAGTGACTTGGGGACAAAATGACTTGACCCACACACACACGCACATTGCACTCCAAATGCTGGGGTCAGTATGTTTGAACAGATTCCACGATGAAGCGTTTCGTTCTTGAATGGAATGGGACATCTTGCCATCTCAAATGTATCATTGGTTTTTGCCTGTAACAGTAACAGTTTTTCCAGCGGGTACGTGACGAAACTATGAGCACTCACTTGATCCATGAACTTTTCAACCTTAGATTCCCCGAATAGAGGCTAACTTGTCGCAGGATATGACATATTTCTTTGCTTTTGGCAACATACATCAAAATACGTTTCCCATAATTTATCTAGCCGAGACTTAAACATCCGGTTTCAACCATTCACCAGTCCGTTTCCAGAGCCAAATCATGCGCCTCGCATCTACAACGATCACTGCCAGTGCTGGGGAAAGCATCCGGATACAAATACCTCAGTTCAATTGTGGTTGGATCACTACCAAATACACGAACATCAGGAGTTACCCCCAATGAACTCATATAGATATGGAAAACCCACCATTTGTAGGGCTCACCATGTCTATGCCAACAGGATTGAACAATTGGGCAGCCCAAACCATGGACAATTCGCACCCGACGCGGGTGGCAAATCAACCTACCCGGGTGGTTTTAAGCACCTTTCGGCCAGGTTAGCAATTTTCACAGCAATTCTTCGATACAGAGTAACTGAAACAGAATCTTAACTTGAGCATTATACTCTTCATCATTGCGAAAAATCATTATTATAGTAACCTGCTGAACCAAGAAGTTCCAGTTTTTGAGCAGTGAACATCGGCGAACCATCCAAGCAATGAGGCATCATGGCGGAAACTGGGATATTTTCGGGTTGCCCCTTCCACTGACCGGTCATCTCCGGTAGAGTCCCATGTTCACCGATGCTATGTAGTGTGAACTCAGTTTGAAACAGGATTTGCAGACGTCTTTTCCAGGCTCAGTCTGGTGTATGTATGGCATATATATATATATGTATTATATATATAATGTATAGTACATGTATTGTTGCACATGTCGGTTCCTAAAGAATAGGACAACTTTGGACTTCTTGAGATCACAGACTACTGCCGGTCCATCAAGAATTCGCTGACGCATCAGGAACGTTGAAGAAGAAACGTCGTTGATGTTGGTATAGCAATAGTAACCCCCCCATTTTACCATACATGGGTGCTATAAACCATCAACATATGGGTTTATTTTTGCTTTACTTACATTACTGGAGAATTCATTCCAAATACTCCGACAGAACTGGGCTTCGTCAGACTTCGTCACATCACAAGGCTCCCGTGTTCAGACCCTTTCGTATATAAAATATATAAAGTCCTATTGGCTTTGAGGAATAAAGCACCAGCAAATCACAACACCGTGATCATTTTGCACCATAGGTCTGGAAAATTAAAAAATGTATAATGCATATTAATGTATATTAATGTATATACTGTATATATAATTATATATACATGTGTACGTATAATAGTTATATATACATGTGTACGTATATCTATATATGTATATGGATAATGTATATGTATCATGTATAATATATAATTATATATATTGAGATTTCCTAATATGGAAGTAGCCCAATTCATCCAAGTAAACTTTTCCATGGCGACTTGGTGATCACCCATGACAGAAGTAGCCCAGATTTTGGTCAAGCTTCGGGGGCACATACAAGGCAGGTCGTCTTGCACCTTTCGGCTTGGAATGAATAGAAACATATGGAAAGTCCATACATTCCACCATGAGGGCAGATCAAAACTCCTGGGCAAAACTATGGGTTTTCGTGGGCTTTCCATATCTATGTTAGTTTACCCCGGGGTTTCCACGTTGTTATGTGATCATTAAGATTCATAGAAAGAAACGAAATAAAAGGAATAGAACCAATGACAAAGTTTGTAGCTGGTTAAGAACACAGAAAATCGTTCTCCTTTCCTGGGCTTGTCCCATATCAATGGGTGGCTGAGCCACCCGACATAGGTAGCTTAAAGTTGAAACCATCGGACAAAGACATTGAATCAGGCTGATCTGCCACCACTGAGCCATGAGGACATCCTTGTAGTTGATGTTTCCACTAACAATGGGCCTCTACTCCTGAAAAGTCAAATGGGATTACCCCAAAATCAGCTCCTACCATCTCTGCCTCTGAATCGGATTGATATTTGTGAGACCACCTTTGGGTGGATAAACATCAATCCCAGCATCATGTACCGGTGTAGCCCAAATACCACCGTTCTAATCCATACCCAAAACATGTTTGGCTAGCAAAATCTGTGGTGTCCTGTGGAATCTCCCTTACGCCAATCTAGTGAAACAAATATGGCACCATTCTGACACCAATACGTCGTGATGGATTAATTAAGCATTTGAGGCCCTGCAGACCGTAAATATGTTCAACGTTTGGTACCAAACGAGGCAGTGTTTGGAAACCCAAGTCTGAGCCATATAGGTATATTCTTACGTGCTTGTACATGTCATGTGGTTCCTTGCATTTTCCACATCAGCATCACCATTCTGTTGGGTTCCACGCCAAAAACTTCCCATTTAACACTCCATGGAGAAGTATATCTAGGGGACCCCAACTGTTGAATATCTGATATTCTATGACTATATACATACACATATAATATATAGTAAACTGCATATGCATATGTATGTATATGTATTTATATGTGTATATATCATAAATATATATATATATATGTATATAATATTGTACACATACATAGAACGATATATACACGTATCGTATATATATATATATATGGTGCATCGACTGGTGGATCCACCTTCAACCCTCATGTCCGGGCGCCTCCTTGCCTTGGAATTCCCGTCTCAATGACCTGGTTGGAGCGGATGAGATATCTCCAGGTATCGTAATTGTACTTATCTATAGATATATATTACTATATCGTAAATATTAGTGTAATATATATATATCTTTACTATATCTATTTCCAGGATCGTGAAATATTAGTGTAATATATATATATTATATATATATTGTATCGTTATTATTATATGCTATTATCATATTTAATTTACTATATTATATTATATATTGTTATATTTTTGTGTAATAGATGCACACACACATACACACACTAAGTGACACTATATGTACATGTACGGTCATATGATGATCTACATGACTGTGGCGTTCTGGCTCAGGTCGATGGGTCATGGGGGGGTGCTCGAGAGGGAAGAGGCTCATTAGCGTCGTAGCGTCGTAACCATGACACCAAGTAGGTTTCTCTGAAAATTGACTACCCAAAATTCCAATTCAATAGATTAGTATAGATGAATTATCATCATTTTCTAATTATCAATTGAGTAAATTATTCAATCAAATGGGTACTAAAATGATCTAAATTCAAATGGCCGTGACTGGAGGGTATACCCCAATCTCAGACAAGCCCACTTCCTCAGGGGATCTTGAGACTTGGAATGATTCTAGCGAACTCAGCCCTCATTTGCTCAGGGAGGCACGCTTGTGGATGGTCATGGATGTTCAATACATTTCAATACCATGTGCCATCCATGTAGTTCTGGTTTCTTTGTCTAATGGTCTAATGGTTGATTTACAAATAAACTTAACATTTTTATGTATATATATATTATATATTATACAGTACAAACACCAAGAATTAAGAATGACTAAGTCATTTCACGCTGTGCTTTCCTGTTGACTGAATGGATACCCATCGGTTTGGGTTCTTTGTTTGGAATCCCAGCAACCCCTGCCAAACTGCCAACCCAAACCACCGAGTCTGACGAGGGTCAACAAGGCCCTTATCCCGTTGTGGCCGTATCTGTTTGGGAGGGCGTACATTACCAGTTGCACCTTTAGATTTCCATGTGTAATCAATCATTTATCAACATTAATCAACATTAATCAACAATTGTCAACATTCATCAGGGATCACCAGTGCAATCACATTGAAGTGGAACTATATAGCCAAATGCTCCATGTATGGTATATTTAACTACATTTGGATGATTTATGTATGGATTTTGGGGTAAATGTTGATACATATTCCATACATGGAGCATACTGTATGGGATATATTATATCTCCATCTTTCACCATCAACCACCCTTCCTGGGCGTCCCTTCTGCTTCTGCTGTTCCCAGCGCGTCCAACGGGGCAACTGGCCTGGTGGACCATGGCTTTGAAGCATCAAAAACTGGGGATGATGGATTTGTCCATGTACCATGTTCTGCAGCTACAAAAAGTTAAAACCATGGACTCCAACAGAACACAGCTTCTGGATCCAACATGTTTGTTTTTCTCACCGTGGTGAGAATCATTCCCACAAGAACAAACAGACAAACGCATTATATAGCTACACAACTTATCACAATTTTTGAAGCTCAGTCGTTTTCAAAGCAGGAACACAGGGACGATCAGGGACACCAAAACAGCAAGCATCCAAAATTCCAGCATGCCTGGAGACCATGGAAAATCATCATCAAAAATGTGTATATTACTATCATGTGGGGAAACTCAATGCGTAGCTCCTTGGCTCCCCATGCTCCCCACCCCCAAGGGAATCTTCGGAATATGGATACCCCTGCGAACCGCTCCCTCCACTGACTCCACTGGATATCAAGTCATAGGGGGGTACCTGAACTTCAAAAAAACAGGAATGCGGGGTTTGATCATGTTGAACAATATGATTTTACTCCCTTAGTGCTGTCAATGGCTTCAGAATTGCTTCCGGATGTGTATATATATATATATATGCACATAATATCACATAATTATGTATGTATGTATGTATGTATGTATGTATATGTATATATATATATATACGTAAATTATAAGTAGTTATATATATATATATATACATACATATTTTCCGTATTTTTCCGTCACGTTGTCTCTTTAGATTTTCTGTTCTGTCCGTTTTCCTTGCCACTTGCAGCATTTTGGAGCCGGAAGCTGCCATTTCAACGGTATTTGCAACATTTTGGAGTTCGAACCTCTCCTTTTCCATGGTATGTGCAACGTTTTGGTGCTCGAACTGTTCATGCTGCATGGTATTTTGCAGATCTTTGGAGTTTAGGGTATATTCAGGCTTGGTTTTAGGGTTGATTTAGGGTTGGGTTAAGGTCTATATATTATTTAGGATTGGTTCAGGATTGGTTTACGATCTATTTAGGGTTGTTTGATGTTGTTTGGGGTTTGTCTATTTGGAGTTTGTTTAGGCCATTTATTTGGTTGTGGTTGGGTTAGGGTTTATGTAGGGTTGGTTTGAGGTTTATTGAGAGTTGGTTCATGGTTTCTTTCAAGCTTCAAAAATCGCAAACAAGTGTGGGGAATGTTGTTTTCACACTTTCTTGGGTAAGCGCGAAGATGGAGCACGAGGGGGGGGCCATTCGCGGGAGTGCGCAGCTGTATCATAAAAGCAGACAAGCAGAAAAGCGGAGAAGCAGAAAGCAGAAAAACAAAAAAACAGGGAAACAGATATCTAAAAAATGCCCAAAACAGAAAAAGAGAAATCCACCCAAAAAGCCATCCGTTGTAAATGGATGAGTATTCCTTTCTGAGATACCAGTAGTACCCGCACGAGGCGGGGCGGAAGTTGCCTTAAAGATATATATATATATATATAAGACCTTTCTCATCTATAGAACTTGCATGCGCCGTGCGCCGGCCAAGCCCGTGCGTGCGTGCACTCTGCGAAACTGGTGTCTTGTTTCACATGTCACATTTGAAGCTCCACTTCGCACTTCACGCTTCACACTCCACACTTCACACTGCACCCTTCTTGCCCCACACTTCACACTGCACCCTTCATCTCATCTGAGCTCTTCTCACCTTATCCCAGCTCATCTCTTCTCATCTCATCTCTTCTCATATGTCAGCAAAGCTTTCATGAACTTTATCCTTGGAAGCCATCACTTCAAACAGCTGCAAGCACGTCAAACCAGAGACACGACATCGATGCTGGCATTCAGTCTATCATGCATAAACACATCGTTGCAGTGTGGAGCAAACAGTGCTTCACATAACAGGAAACATCCAACAACCCATGCACCCATCCTGTTCTGATTCGCATTCCCCAGTTTCTTCACAAACTTTGAATTCCTCATGTGTCCCTTTTTTACCATACCTTTTTTTGCTTGGCATCACACAGAAACTGTTTTATTTTTGCATCAAACACCATTGAAGCTACACGTCTTTACTTCAGAAGTAAGCAGAACTCAGAACCCAGCGCGATGCAGATCATGGCCCTTTTTCATCTCACTCTGAATCCTTGGCAACAATCATGCCTTGATCACGCGGCCCGCACTGGTACGCGCGCCATGGCAGTGAGTGTCCTTCACGCGCAAGCATCAGCGATGCAACAGCAGATCGTCTTTATCCAGACAACGTACCTTAAAAATAAGTCTGGAGTTAGTACGATATACTTATTATGAAATATAGTTGCATTTCATTAGTGTCTTTCTTATCAAGAGTTCGAGAACATATATCGAAGACAGCGAAATAGCAGGCAACTTCCAGCAAAAAGCTCACAAGCAGCTACAGTGAGTCCAATCCAACTGAGCCAATCCAACTGCCAGAGATTCAAGAAACGCATAGAACTACGCACACAGACACAACCACTCGTTGCAGAACACAGAGGAGGAACCAATTCGCGCATGAAACGACCCCAGCCGCACCCGCCGCACACACGAGGTACCTTGCATCGTCGCCTGCAGCCACTTTACACGGAAAGACACAAGGTTTCGTGCTCCGGCTTCCTCCCCACAAGGTAGCCCATGCAACCTTGACGCAGCCATTCCAATGCGATCCACAACCAGAGATTCAAGAAACGCATAGAACTACGCAGACAAACACAACTACTCGTTGCAGAACACAGAGGAGGAACCAATTCGCGCATGAAACGACCCCAGCCGCACCCGCCGCACACATAAGGTACCTTTCATCGTCGGCTGCAGCCACTTTATACGGAAAAACACAAGGTTTCGTGAAGTTTCGTGCTCCGGCTTCCTCCCCACAAGATAGCCCATGCAACCTTGACGCAGCCATTCCAATGCGATCCGCAACCAGAGATTCAAGAAACGCATAGAACTACGCAGACAGACACAACCACTCGTTGCAGAACACAGAGGAGGAACCAATTCGCGCATGAAACGACCCCAGCCGCACCCGCCGCACACACGAGGTACCTTGCATCGTCGCCTGCAGCCACTTTACACGGAAAAACACAAGGTTTCGTGCTCCGGCTTCCTCCCCACAAGGTAGCCCATGCAACCTTGACGCAGCCATTCCAATGCGATCCACAACCAGAGATTCAAGAAACGCATAGAACTACACAGACAAACACAACCACTCGTTGCAGAACACAGAGGAGGAACCAATTCGCGCATGAAACGACCGCAGCCGCAACCGCCGCACACACGAGGTACCTTTCATCGCCGGCTGCAGCCACTTTACACGGAAAAACACAAGGTTTCGTGCTCCGGCTTCCTCCCCAAAACAGAACCCTTGCAACATCATGCACCACTCCCCTTCATCATCACCTCCCTTCTTCACCACTTCCCTTCGTCACCACTTCCCTTCTTCACCACTTCCCTTCCTCACCACTTCCCTTCGTCACCACTCCCCTTCATCATCACTTCCCTTCTTCACCACTTCCCTTCGTCACCGCTTCCCTTCTCCACCACTTCCCTTCCTCACCACTTCCCTTCGTGACCACTCCCCTTCATCATCACTTCCCTTCTTCACCCACCCTGTGTCATAGCTTCCCTTCTCCACCACTTCCCTTCCTCACCACTTCCCTTCTTCACCACTTCCCTTCGTCACCACTCCCCTTCATCATCACTTCCCTTCTTCACCACTTCCCTTCCTCACCACTCCCCTTCATCATCACTTCCCTTCTTCACCACTTCCCTTCCTCGCCACTTCCCTTCTTCACCACTTCCCTTCGTCACCACTCCCCTTCATCATCGCTTCCCTTCTTCACCCACCCTGTGTCATAGCTTCTTATTCTTTTGCTATGTATTGTTATGTGATCTACCACCCTTCATCAAGGTCAACTGCATAGCTTCTTATTCTTTTGTTATGTATTGTTACATTATGTATTGTTATGTAATCTACCACCCTTCATCAAGTTCAACTGCATAGCTTCTTATTCTTTTGTTATGTATTGTTACATTATGTATTGTTATGTGATCTACCACCTTTCATCAAGGTCAACTGATAGTTTCGTATTCTTTTGTTGTATATTGTTAGATGACATACCACCCTTCATCATTTCAAGTATCAGAATTCTATTTGTCCGTAACTCGGAAGTATTGCTTCCCAACTTCCTTTGACAACAATGAGTCACAGCCACGAAGCACGCCATCACCAGAGCAGAAGTTTGCTGGGATTCCCCACTCCAAGTCATCCAAAAAGGGACTCCCACGCTGCTCTCCCTGGCGATGTGACCGACTCGCAATCAGATTCAATGGGAAGATTATAGAGGGGTTGTAGCCTTAACTACCACGATTACTTTGGGTGTTTCTTATGTTTCTTCAGATTCATATTTCTTCATGCACTACCTTGGTGAAATGCCCAGCTCTTGCGTGAACTGTGAGGCTTGAGGGATGCCCAGCCTACTACTCAGGAATGTAAGAAATATTTCTTGAAATAATGTACATGGATGACATTGACATCATGGATGGTATGGGATGTATCATCACACCAAATTTTTCTTGTTTACCCCTAATTCTTCAAAATCTACGAAGACCCCATCGATCAGAGAAATCAAGCTGGAGTGAACATAATCCTGCAGCTGACCGTTGAACCTCCTGACAAAGCAAAACAATGCATTCGATTGATAATTGAATTATAATAGTAGAAGAAAAACTAATAAACCTGTTTTTGAGAGGGAAACTGTCTCTCTTCATTTATAGCTGAAAAGTAACTCAAAGAGCTTCCCAAAGATCGCCCCACAACTATCTCCGATCCCGTTGCCGATTTCTAGCATTCTATAGCGGCAGAATGCAGTGTAACAAAAAGCAGCTGATGGTGAAATCCGCGTGTACGTGTGTGTGTGTGTGTCAACATGTTTGTTGGTTGTTGACTTGAATTTGTCAAATCACTGTTCTAAAGGTAAATAGTATCAAATCAAACTCTGGTGCAACCTCCATTTTTGATGATGAACAACAATTTTGCCAGTTAAATCTCCATGTTTGCTGCTTAAGCCACAAGTTTTGATGCTTAAAGCATCACTTTTGTTAGTCAAACCTCAACTCTTGCTGTTTTTTTGCCAGAATTTTTGGAACCAGCAGCACCCCTGTGAAGCCAGCCTTCACTGTCGAAGAACCATGCGCAACTTGCCTGGAGTTTGGAAGTTGCTGACAGTGAACCACTATTGGGGTTACATATTGTACATAGGATTTACCATAGATGTTCTCAAGTGCGTATTACAACTATGATAGAACCACTATACAACCTAGTTACCTAGTTATGACCACGTGTTTTTAAATTTAACCACTAGACCTTTGAACATCGGGACCGCGCTTGGTGTTCAAGGGTGGAGATGGAGGTGACCCGGGTCACGATTGAAACCCATGGTTTTTGGGATGCTCCGTAAGAAAGGCCCCATGATTCAATGACACAAAAGCCAGGCCAACGCGGGCAGAAACTGCAGAACCCCTAGGGATTTTGGGGATCAGATTTCGAAGCATGACTTAGAAAAAAAACTGGGCTATTCTGCTGGCTTTATGACTCTTTCTGGGGATGAGATTATATGATTCTAATTCCAAACTTTCTGCGCAATCCTTCTAGCATGAATAATGATTATTCATGGACATTTCTTTTTTTTCCTGAGGTCAGGGGAATGAGGATATTTTTCCGGAATCTGTGGGTTTTGGTTTTGTGATCCCGTCAGTTGAGCCTCACATTTGTTGTCTTGGTGCAACCATGGTGAAGTAGAACACGATATTATGTGTATATATATATATATATGTACCCTCTGGTTATTTAACATAGCCATGGAAAATTGCCCATTTATAGATGGTTTACATATTAAAAACGGTGATTTTCTATAGCTACGTTAAATAACCAGAGGGTATATATTATAATCATAGGATACAGTAAACATATGATAGGACATGATAGAATATGCCGGACTATGACAGACCATGATAGGATATGATAGAATGTCCATGAACTATGCATGTTCCCCATGATATTTTAGATCACTTAACAAACCGAGAGAAAACATGGGGCCCATCTTCCCGCCTCAATCGTTTGGAGACGATCGACCTGTCGCAGGGGAGGCAATGGTCCAATGGTCCAATGGTCTGAATCCAAAGCAGTTTTAGAATGTAATTCATTTGCAGCATTTGCATATATTTGAGTAAGGGATACATATGGATAGATTATGATAGATGTTCTCAAATGATCATTAGTCTAAAAATGTCTAAAAGCACACTACTCTAAAACTTTAGCCTAGAATCTAAGTTTTGGATAGTTTTGGGGCAAAACAGTTTGAGGCAGAACCACGTGCCACAATAAGGCTGTGGAGACAGATCTAGGAGATGCTCCCAAATTGGGCCCCGGAGCTGCGAATCCCATGGGAATCCTTACATACTGGGTGTATACATCCCTATGAAAATGGATTGATGACCATCCTCCAGTCTGAGACAACCTGGGTATGTCATCCATCTTTTGGGCATGTCACATGTGAGCTTTCATCTGCGCATTGGTCAAGTGGCTTACTGTAAACTTGGCCAATCTTACCTGCGGTTCCAGCCGTGTTCCCTCTCCCAAACTTTCTCTCACCTCCTCTGGTTCAGGACAGGATTCCCACTTGATAAGAATCCCTGTAAGCCAGATAGTGTAGCCGTGTAGCCCTACGTCACCATCATTTCTAGCTGAAACAATTTGATGGTGAACCTTCCAGGCGTTGCCAGATTACCAACAGACATAGCAATCTTTTGTATTGCAGCACAGGCCTGGACCATTCTACGCATTGAACATGAAAAATGACAATGGACCTTCCAGGCAGACATGCTTGCCATCAAACTTTCGTGCAGACTCTGAAGGAAAACAGTCCCCGCAACAGTCACAGTTTGACCATGAGAATCGGACGACTGCCTTGAAGCCGCTGAAACCAGCAAGAAAGGCACCTTACAGCCGGCCACAAGGGGAGTTCAGCAAAATGGATTAACATCAGGGGTTTAGCAGCTAATGGGGAACCAACAGAATAAACATGAATAAGCGACTGAACCAGCAAAAATAAGAAACTGGCTCTCTAAGCTTGGTATGATGTAAACATGACAGGAGGCCATGGATTTATTATGATCTACTAGACAAATTTCCAGGGAGTGCTTTAGCATTTTTCCCTGAAAAACCAATTCTTGTAGTGGTGAAACCAAGAAATCAACCAACCTGCTGGTAGTATCAGTAGAAGCTATCTGGAAGCATCCCAACTTTTGGTAGCCTGGACCCTGGGTCCCGGCTAGCAACCAGTGCCACTGCATTGCCTGCGACGGCAAGGTGGACCCTGCAATGAAAGGTTCCATCTATGAAACACAATAATTAACCCAGCGTGCTCTGCGGCAAATATTGCTGGGAATGTGGGGAAGCATACCTGGAGCGGAAATGATTACCATGGATTCCATGGATCCTACTTCAGATCCTGGTATACGTTCAAGTCTTTATCGCCTCGAAAAAATGGATGGCCACTTCACAACATTCCAACCTCTGCAACTTTTATGGCTCCAAAAATTTTAACCCACTCCTGGTGAATTGATGATATCGATACCATCATTTTTTTGGGATTTGTACCCGGGTCTAGGTATGGTTGTACGATAGCTCAGTTTAGATTCTAACAGTTCGGAATTTAGTACATTGACACACTAGACGACGGTTGGCCCGAGAGCGAAAAATATGTTTTTCAAGCAGCTCTGAGGATGGTAGTCGTAAAAGATAGTCGGTGAATAGTTGGTGAATTTTATATGAGCTATGGAAGGATATGGTGTGAAAAAGTAAGATTGATTAAGAAGAGGATACTTGGTAGAGGGCATCAGATGACACGTGTCTTGCAACCACAGAGAGAAAGAGGGAGGAGAGAGAGAGAGAGAGAGAAGGAAAGGGGGGTAGAAAGAAAACATGGAGAAATATAATGTGAGCAACAAAAATGCACAGGAGGCTCGGTACCATGATGATGCGAACGACATGTGTTATCTCATTTTACTATAGCAATTCCTACACACATTGCCGAAAAAACTCGGCACCATCATTCCGTAGATGTGAAGAAACGCGACGCTTTTATACAGAGACGCTTTTATACAGAAACGCTTTTACACACAGACGCTTTTACACACAGACACTTTTACACACAGACGCTTTCACACAGAGACGCTTTTACACGCACAAAATTTTTTACACACAGACGCTTTTACAGACGGACACTTTTACACACAGACCTTTTACACACATATTGTTCTACACACAGACGCTTTTACACATAAAGGCTTTTACACACAGAAGCTTTTACACACAGACACTTTTACAGACATACATTTTTACACACATACCCTACAGACACATTTACACACAGACACATCTACATGCAGAAGCTTTTACACCAAGACGCTTTTCCACACAGAAGCTTTTACTGACAGACTCTTGTACACACAGACGCTCTTACAGACAAAACCCGTTACACACAGGCGCTTTTACAGGCCGAAGCTTACAGACAAAACCCGTGACAGACCAACACGAAATGATGTTTTGAAATCGCAGTGAAACGTCGTGGCTCAGAAGTGCCAACCTTAGTGCGTAGCACAGCGCTGGACACATTCCAGTAATTTGATTTACTCCAAGACCAAAAAACATCCATCAAAAACCCTGAATGTAATGTGAAATGTCCGCAGACGCTTGCAACAGAGCTCGATGCCATCAGGTGCTTGATGTCAAAAACAGAAAAGTTTGAGTTGTAGACGAAATAAATGTCATCGAGCAACACTCGTAGGTCACAGCCTTGGTGTAGTGCTGTAGTGAACGGCACAATCAATAGAATGCCAACACAGCACAAGTCTTGACATCACAACTGCAAAACACAGCACAAGTTTGGAACCTGAATGGGAGCTGCGTCTCACTGAGACGGGTCCTGCAAGATGCAGCGTCACGCCGTGATATCCTCAGTGCCGCATGCCCCGTCTCAAACACATGCATTCATCTAGAAGAAATTTTGATAGACGACAATGCACCTCACATAGAGATGCGCCAGAACACTCTGATTTTTTGAAGCAAGAGCCGCGAAGCGCGATCGTACAGACGTAAGCGCGATCGTACAGACAAGCAATCCGTGCAGTCACATGCCACCTCAACAGAAACCAGAACTCTATTTTCAATGCAACCGTTCCATCAACGCGCTGCGCGTCGGTGGAGATACGCCCTTGAAAGTGACTCCGTCGTGCTCTGTCGGAAATAGCAAGAGATGATTTCCGACAGAGCACGACGGAGTCACTTTCAAGGGCGTATCTCCACCGACACGGGCTGTGTCTCTGGCAAGTTTGGCGACACGTGTTCTCTTCCGCGGAGATAGATGTCATCCAGACGACGACGCAAGGCGCCAGGTTCCATGTCATCAGCTAACTCCTCCGTGAGTCGAAGAGTCTCACGCGCCTTCAGTATTGCTGTCTCCCATTTTCTCTTGGATGTGCATGCAGTGGGATCTGGTAAAATGTTCCGTTAAAACACCAAAGTTGGACCTGGCGGTGGGGAAAAGGCCGCGTATAACTTCATCGCACTGGCATGAGCCTCTGCCACTGGCGACACCTTCCCCTTGTTCGTGACATCAGCAGAGAAACCGGACAAAAAAGGCGAATTCTGCACTACAACAGCTTGCATCAATTGGATGAATATGTGAATTTGGGCTGGTAAAACTCTTGGGCCCGCTTTCGAACACTGCTCTCAGAAGATCCCCGGATCTCTGCATAGAGTCCTTGCCCCTTTTGATCCACGAGACGAACGATCGCCTTCCACCAAGTGCCCTTCTCTTTTCCGGGCAACTGCTTCATTTCATGGTACACCGGGACTGTATATGATCCGAATAAAGACAAATCAATCCTCGCAGTCACGTACCACCTCAACAGAAAACAGAAATCAATTTGCAATCCAACCGTTGCATCTCTCAATCGCAGACTTTTACATACAGACGCTTTTGCACACAGACGCTTTTACACACAGACACTTTTACACGCAGATGCTTTTGCACACAAACACTTTTACACACAGACTCCTTTACACACAGACGCTTTTTACACACAGACACATTTACACACAGACCATTTTACACACAGACACTTTTACACACAGACCATTTTACACACAGACACTTTTACACACAGAAGCTTTTAAACACAGAAGCTTTTACACACAGAAGCTTTTACACACAGACACCTCTACACACAGACCATTTTACACACAAACGCTTTTACACACAGACACTTTTACACACAGACCATTTTACACAGAGACACTTTTACACACAGACGCTTTTACACGCAGATGCTTTTGCACACAAAAGCTTTTACACACAGAAGCTTTTACACACAGAGGCTTTTACACACAGAGGCTTTTACACACAGACGCTTCTGCACACAGACGCTTTTACACACAGACGCTTTTACACACAGACTCCTTTTACACACAGAGGCTTTTACACACAGACGCTTCTGCACACAGACGCTTTTACACACAGACGCTTTTACACGCAGATGCTTTTGCACACAAACACTTTTACACACAGACCATTTTACACAGAGACACTTTTACACACAGACGCTTTTACACGCAGATGCTTTTGCACACAAAAGCTTTTACGCACAGAGGCTTTTACACGCAGACAACTTCACACACAGACGCTTTTACACACAGACGCTTTTACATACAGAAGCTTTTACACACAGAGGCTTTTCAACACAGAAGCTTTTACACACAAGCTTTTACACACAGAGACCAGACCTGTGAAATCACAATTTTTCCCCAGTTTTTGACGTTCAACGTCCATTTCGTGCGAAAGGGCCGCGATGGACAAAGTAAAATCGCATTTTTTCCTCAGTTTTTGACGTCCAACGTCCATTTCGCGCGAAAGGGTTGTCCGTGACACCTCAAAATCGCAATTTTACCTGAACGTCCAACGTCCATTTCGTGCGAAAGGGTTGCGATGGGCCAAGTTAAATCGCAATTTTACCTCAGTTTTTGACGTCCAACGTCCATTTGACGTCCAACGTCCATTTCGTGCGAAAGGGTTGCGAGGGGACAAGTTAAATCACAATTTTACCTGCGAAAGGGTTGCGATGGACTAACTCAAATCGCAATTTTACCTCAGTTTTTGACGTCCAACGTCCATTTCGTGCGAAAGGGTTGCGTTTGGTGGCGCTCCGGCGGCACCACCCCCGCCTTAAGAGAGAGATAGAAAGAAGAGCGAGAGGAGATCTGCAGATGTGAAGGTGTGAAGATGTAGATCTGCAGATGTGAAGGTGTGAAGATGCAGATCAGCAGATGTGAGGGTGTGAAGATGTAGATCTGCAGGTGTGAGGACTGTGAGGGTGTGAAGATGTAGATCTGCAGATGTGAGGGTGTGAAGATGTAGATCTGCAGATGTGAGGGTGTGAAGATGTAGATCTGCAGATGTGAGGGTGTGAAGATGTAGATCTGCAGATGCGAGGGTGTGAAGATGTAGATCTGCAGATGTGAGGGTGTGAAGATGTAGATCTGCAGATGTGAGGTGTGAAGATGTAGATCAGCAGATGTGAGGGTGTGAAGATGTAGATCAGCAGATGTGAAGGTGTGAAGATGTAGATCAGCAGATGTGAAGGTGTGAAGATGTAGATCTGCAGGCGTGAAGGTGTGAAGATGTAGATCAGCAGACGTGAGGGTGTGAAGATGTAGATCAGCAGGTGTGAAGGTGTGAAGATGTATTACAACGGCTGCTTTTTTACGAAGAACCCTTCGCAGGCGCTCTCGGGAATGAAAAATCATATCTTGTAATACCTACATTATTCATACTCATATATATATATGATATATATATATACATGATATATATATATATATATATACATATATGCATTTAGACTTCAAACATGTGTATATACTATGAGGGGACATGGCGCAGAAGCTGTTTTGAATCAGTGAAAAGGGTCCACTTTCCGGGGCCGCGACAAGCCATGCTAACCTCTTGCGCTCTAACAGCGTGCCGCCTTTACAACGCTTATGTCAGGAAGCTGTTTTGCGTGCATCTTGGGAGGTGTGTGGCGTGCACTTGTTGCCGTGCATCCCGCCCGCGCGCTTTGGAATATACTATAGTATACGGCCAAAGCGCTAAAAGGGACGTAATCCCTTATTTACATGCGGGTTTGAGGGGCGTAATCGGGACGTACGAGGGGCGTAACCACAGATGGGAGGGATGTAATCCCTTATTTGCATGCGGGTTTGAGGGGCATAATCGGGACGTACGAGGGGCGTAACCACAGATGGGAGGGACGTAATCCCTTATTTACATGCGGGTTGGAGGGGCGTAATCGGGACGTACGGGCGTAATCACAGATGGGAGGGGCGTGATCCTTTGTCTACATGCGGGTTTGACAGGGGTCAAGGGGTCATCCGCGCACGCAAATCCAGATCACATGTACACATAGAGCCCGTTTGAAGCCCTTAAGATCACCTGCGCACGCAGCTGAGGATCACATGTACACACCAGCGAGCCCACGATCACATGTACACACAAGTGAGATCATCTGCGCACGCAGATTCAGATCACATGTGCGCACAAGTACCCTGCGACCGCGATCACATGTACACACCACTACTCTTACACTTTAATTAAGAGACACTACCCTTACACTTTAATTAAGAGCCACGAGACCTTTAGTGTTTATCGGTTGTTGCATTTCATGTAAGAAGAGCCACGACTCCTTTAGGGTTTATATCTTGTTGCACTTGATGTAAGAAGAGCAACGACACCTTTAGGGTTTATTTCTTGTTGTAATTGATGTAAGAAGAGCCACGACACCTTTAGGGTTGATGTCTTGTTGCACTTGATGTAAGGAGAGCCACGACACCTTTAGGGTTTAAGCCTTGTTGCACTTGATGTAAGAAGAGCCACGACACCTTTAGGGTTTATATCTTGTTGCACTTGATGTAAGGAGAGCCACGACACCTTTAGGGTTAATGTCTTGTTGCACTTGATGAAAGGAGGCAAGCGACTCACTTGCGCACACAAGACTGACTCAGTTGCGCACACAAAAGTGACTCAGTTGTACACACAGAGCTCTCTCGGGATGGGTGGGGTGGGGTGGGGTAATAACGTTCATGTTCCTGTGCACACACAGGCACAGCAACCTTATCATCTTTCTTGCTCTCCAGCAGACACAGGCACTACTCTTGGCTGATCAGTTACCGGTGGGGTGGGGTGGAGTAAATAACGTTCATGTTCCTGTGCACACACAGGCACAGCAACTTACATTAAAGAACTCCTCCCGGGGCCTCACCATTCCCAAGTCCCTGTAAAGAGTCTTAGACAGACAGATAGATAGATAGATAGGTAGATAGATAGATAGATAGATCGACAGACAGACAGACAGACAGACAGATAGATAGATAGATAGATAAATAGATAGATAGATAAATTAGATAGATAGATAGATAGATAGATAGATAGGTAATTAGACGAAAGAGAGAGAGAGATAGATAGATCGACAGATAGATAGATACATATATATATATATATATAGATAGATAGATAGATAGATAGATACATACATACATACATAAAGAGATAACTTATATTAAAGACGTTTGCTCTTCGCGTGTAGTTGCGATCTTGGCCGCGCAGATAGCCTGCTTCCACCAACTTCCACGCATGGTTGCAGATAGAGACGTCACATATACCACAAGTCTCTGTTTCCATTCGATTTTACAAGTAAACATAGACGTTTCCTATTCGCGTGTAGTTGCGATCTTGGCCGCGTGTACATACGATCCACTTTCCAAAGTCGTTCACGTGTACATGCGACTTTTTTTTTCGCGTGTACATGCGACCCCCCGACCTTTGAGGGGCAATAGTTTCGGATAGCGTGGTCTCCTTGGAGTTTGCCCATATGGGGTTCTACACCCCTTGCCTGTTTTCGAGCCACATGCCTTCCCAAACATAATCCGTTGCAACGGGTTTCCTCACAGTTCGGTAGTGGAGAGTGCATTTGGCTCTCAGTCGGCTTGTGCTCAAACGGCGCTGCCACCAGGGCCCGCTTTTGGGGCCGCATCCGCATATGAAAAATGCAGTCTTGATGGTGGGCCCTCAATTGTGAAACTTGGATGAGGCTTTGTCAAGCCCATTGCCAGGAAAACAAACGAAATGTTCCGCTACTCACTGCACGCAGAGGGGGGCTGACTGTGTATGCAACACCCTGGTCCCAGAAACGGGGCCGCCATTTTGGAAGCCTTTCCTTCTTCCGGCAATATTGCGGCCCCGTTTTTGGGGCCGGTTTTTGGCACCATTCTTGGGACCACGAAAGAGCAAACAGGAGCTGCTCAACGGTCCTGACGGCCCGGATTTCGTCCATTTGCTGGCGCCAGCCTTCCTTCTGCAATGCAAGTCGCCATGGACACACACATCCGTATAATACTGTATAGATATATACATACACACCAGGTACACCCAACAACCGTCCTACTTGAAGCTGTTGGCTATAACATCGCGTTAAAAGAGCATTACATTGGCTAACAAATGCTAACATCCAGCTCCCAGTGACATGGGTTTGTTGTCCCAGCTATGATTGCCATGAAAACTTGGATTCACCCAGATGATCAACACCCCCCAATATGGAATGGATATAATACTGATATAATGATATACTATAGATAATATATAGATGTCTATAGATCAATGGATGGGTATAACACCCCCCAACATGGAATGGCTATAGCGGCTATAACATCCATCCCAAAGCCTGCCGACATCTGCCACCCCAAAAAAAATCGGGGCGGATCTTGAGCCGTGGCCGCCGTGGTCGAATCATGTAAATCATGCACCAATTCTTTACGCATACGCACGTGTGTGTCTCTCTCTCTCTCTCTCTATGTATATACATATATGTTTATATGTACATATGCACATATATCATATATCTGTAACCGTGTATATATATATATACATATGATTCCATATGTATACATGATTCCATATGTATACATTGAATCGGAAATCATTTCCGTGTAGTGCGTTCTGTGTACACACAACTTGATCATCCCAGTCAACGGCTATTTTCCGTGCGCGTAGAGTTTTTGCCTTCCGCTGGCAAGACTTGAGAACTCCCTATTTGTGGGAAAACTCTGTGGCCACGGTCGAGCCAATGGATTGCTATGGGTCGAGCCATCGTGAACTCGTGGAATTATAGATTTCTAGACTAGACTATTTTTGATTGTTGACCAATTTTGCATATCTATGGTACTTACTGTATGTGTCTCTTTTGTATACATATATATATATTATACAGCTGAGCACGTCATACATATATGGACAAGCACAAACACATAGACACATACATACATTAGTTTACATTACCATATATTACCCTATGACTTGACCCATAGTCTTGTCCAATCCCAATTTACATGTATAACAGCGGGCACCCAATCCGCCACGAAAACGGCATGGGCAGTTCACTGCCCACGGGCAGTTCACTGCCCATGCCCTGGGAAACAAGGGGAACTATCGTAGTGACTCATCATTAATCATGGATTTAAATGGATTTCATGAAAAAAGGATTGTTTTAAGCCGAAATTGACAGTTAAAATGTGTTGAAACCATGTTTGTTCGTTTCAGATGGGGTTCCTGTAGATTTTCCCTTCCAATTCTAGAATGCATCATGGATCTGGCTGAACTATACAGTACTTCTACAAGCCGAAACAAGATAACTTTAGGACCGTTCCCCTAATATCTCCTAATAATCTATTGTGACATCATGGTGAAGTTGTTATATCCTAGGGTTTTGCATCCTCAACCGAACTGTCAATGGTTCAGGAGGACATAGAGTTATCCTAAACCAATCCAAACAGGACCAATTCCGTACCCACTTCGTTACATGTTTCTTGAACCATTTCAGAAGTTACGAGTACATGGCCAACCTCATGGTACCTAATTAGGATGGATCAGGTAGGTTTGTTTCTTCATTTATGGGCGAAAAAACATGAGGCAGCTTCCATTTATCATCAATAAGCTTCCACAGTGGCGTTGGGTGTGGCTCACCCAGGTCCACATCTCAAGCCGCTGACCTTCAAGCAGTCAGCAAATGACCGTCGCCGCATTTCGGGTCCCCAAGTATGAAATCAGCCATTGGCCATCGACCAACTGCATATCCATTCAGGACGATACCTCGTCTTGTTGGGTATGGCTGGTGGGCCATCGGGGTTCTCACGACGCAAGACGATGAGGACTGTCGACCGGAGGATGGAGTCATAGATTGCTGGGATGGTCGCAGGAGTGAGCAAATTGCCAATGACATGAGTTTATTGCCAGTGTATATTTAAGATTCTATACGTATGTATATACATATGTTACATATGGATAGATTTTCTATTAATGTGTATATGAATATATATATATATATATATATGTATATACGTATAATTAAAAATGAGCCCGGTCACGGGACCCCCACAGCCACCCCCCCAAAATGGTATAGTCCCCCCTCCTTCCCTCCACAAACCTCGCATTTGCACCCTATTTGCAGCATTTGGGAGGCACAGCCTCCGATTTCTATGTTCTTTTCAGCATTTGCGAGCCACAACCACCTCGTCACTGGACCCTGTCTAGCCATATATTTCTAAGATATCAATCTAGCACATACTACCCCAAACCTGCCTATAGCGTACCTCACACATGGTTTACAACTCATTGCATGCCATTATGCTACATTACATACTTGCTAAATATAGATTATGTACTCAAAGCGCTCCTATGCAGACCTAAAAAATACACTATAATAATCAGTACATATTACTATATGATTGGATGCAGTATGTACAGTACCTTCAAATATGTACACACATATATAATAAAAATACCCAACTAACACTATACACCTATGT
>CAMXCT020006608.1:217500-222500 GCA_947184155.2 Cladocopium goreaui | reverse complement strand
AATGTCCAAGATAGTGGTTCCTTCTTCTGATCAAGTTCGACATCAGGGATTTTTACATGAGTGGAAATCACAAATTGATCCTTTCCTCTGTGGCACAATTTTTTCCTCAGGGTGCTAAACTATGTTTGGAGGAGCTCACGGGCTTAATTCTGCGTAACCAATATGTTTGCAACCTCTAAAAACGAAGACTACTACTGCGTTTGCATGGGAGCTGGCATGGGTTTGGCTTTTGCTGGTGACCTAGCGGACATCTGTTTTCTTGACCTGGTTGAACGACAGTGGCTATTGACGCAGTCTGTGAGAGCTCAGTGCAATTTGGTTTGTTGCTACAGGTTCATGGATGATGGTTTCTTCACTACTGACTGCAGTAGAGACAAACTACTTGAATTTTCTGGCGTCCTGAAACGGAAAGCCGGGTGCCTCAAGATCAATTTCGAAGCAATCAGCAGCGTGGAAATGCCAGTGCTGGATGTTGAACGATGGGATTGCACCGGAATTCTCGACCACCGCCTTTTTTCGAAAACCACCTCACAGTGGACTCCATTGTTCCCATCATCCTTTCACAATCCTTCCATCCACAGGTCATGGCCGCTTGCTCAGATAGAGCGGATCCGCAAGAAACACAGTGGCCGCACCATGGCCGACATAGAAATTGATGCCTTCAAAGACAAGTGCCAGCATGCTACAGGCATAGTTTTTCCTACTGCAACTGGACCAAAACCTGTGAAAAAGGTAGGGGGCTTACCCCGTCTTGCTCTGCCTTTCCGTGCCGAGTGGTTTGAAGCCAGATTGCCATCAATGGCTGCAACTGCTTGGCATGAATCGGGGCTGAAAGATTTCGGCGAAACCGAAGAGTTTTTGGGTCTGCAGATCAGCTGGATGCTCCCAAACAAGCACTTGACTGACCGGATCTGAACGACACACGGAGGTGTCAGGGGTAGGTAGGAGGGTTTGTGTTGTTTTGTTGTGTCTTGATCTTTTTTGAAGCTTCAACAGTCCAACGCATGTGGACAATCAACAGTTCATATGACGAATGTTCCGCCATTTTGGCTGAAGTTGCCAACCCGCTAAGCACCAGGTGTTGCAGAGTGCCTGGGGCAAAAAAATCCTTGCGCTTTGAGCCTGGTCGTTGCTAATGTTGGGTCCCATCTAACCGCCGAACACTAAAACATGTTGTTGCAACCCAACAGATTTGCTGCATCGTAGAATATCATATAATAATATCGAATAACTATGAGATGAATTGACATGAGTTTAAAAAAGGAAAGGAACCACGAACCACGACATTTTGGCATTTCGGTGACCCATCTCTTCATCCCTGGGGGTTCACTGCTGCCTCAGCAAACTTGAATACATCTGGCATGCCGGGTGCATCTGCCGAGATGTTGGATTTCATGCAGTGCCCCGCTTTCCGCAGGATGTACTGATCGCCCTTAACAGAATGGGTCGCACGCTGCAGTGTTTTATCAACAGTGCTGCATCATGCTGCATGGTTTATGGCTTATGGTAGATATCCTCTTTGAATAGAAACTCAGCACTATAATCTCAGATGTAATCACTGATTGTATCTCAAAATATTTCATAGTGTATAAATATATCGTACAGTATCGTATGAAACCACATCAAATATTGTACTAACTAGATTGTGATCTTTCTTGAACAGTGAGAACATTCTGAACACATGACAGTGGATCAGTGGATGAGCACTAGTTGGACGACATATATTGAAGAATATGATGGAAGATCGCGCAGGTGCAGTGCAGTGCAATGTATTTTGTTTCTGTATACTACGCATATGAGTTCAAATGTATACTGTATATATATATATACAGTAAAGGATAATATATCTATATATTATATCTATGATATACTTGGGAATGACAACCAGTGATTTACTGTAACTACATGTAAGTACGCAAACTCTAGAGACATGCATCTACAATCACAACCGAGTGGACCACCCACCCAAACATGCACCTTGTGTATGATCGTTACAAATTTGATTCAAGTGATCTAAATATGGTAGAAAGCAGGTAATGGCAGCTACAATAACCCATATGTACAACTGTCATTGACATTGTTTTTAATGTTTTGTGATGCTTTTTGCTATTATAATTGTTGTTGCTCGATACCCTCCGGGAAACCAACTTTGAACCTAACAATTCCCATAATTTACATCCATTTATATAGACCATGTTCCTGCAAGAATTTGGTGCATTTTCTCATATAGTCCGTTACCAGTTTCGATTGTATTTGATAGTATATTCGCTTGTTTGGCAATCCGTTGAACAGAGTTTCAAACTGGTGCCCAAATCAAACCCAAAAAATCTATCAACATAGTTCTTCAAATGACCATATAATACCTTACCCCAAATAATTATGGAACACCCACTAGAATCAATGGTTTACTACAGATTTACACATCTATATAAAACTATTTGGGGGGTGTTCAATATTTGGGAGGATGGGAACCGTCTCCGCAGCAGCGCTCCCCTGACCCCGCGGAGAATCATCGGGGCAATGGCCATCGGAAAACCTACGGAAAGGGAGGCCCAAAGGCTGGGATGATCCCTACACGAAAGTGATTATTAACTGGCGAAAAATGGCGAAACTGCTTTGTGTCGATCTGGGGGTTGCAAACGGCTACAGTACGAAAAACACCGGGGAAGTATTTTGAGTCATAGTTCGCCGACTAGATTCATGTTTCCTAGTTTCTTTTAAGAGCACGTCTGTGTTGAGGTCCCAAACACATATCTTTTTGATGATGTTTGAAAACAGAGTTTACGGGTTTTTGGGAAGAACCTGGTTTCCATCTTTTCACTAGCAATTTCCATATGTTGCCGGTAATGTTTTCCATATTTTGCCGGTAGTGTCCCACAACAAGCAACCTTATTGGTTCAAAACACATGTTTGTCAAATAATTCCGTATACTTCGATTGTTTACCACCCCAACAGAAATTATCCAGCACTAATGCTGCCACATGTCGAAACATATTGTAGCAAGAAAATCTCAAATATTTTCTGATATATTTTCGGAGACAAGCTCTACATATCATATATACATATGTCTGTACGTCACAATTTCTCCGGTACTCATCTCAACACATATCCTGACCAATTTACTGATGTATTCCCGACAAATCTTCTGACATAAATCCTGACAAGGCCTCTGACATATATCCTGACAAAGCCTCTGACATATCCTGATCAATCTTCTGACATAAATCCTGACAAAGCCTCTGGCATATATCCTGACAAATCAGATATCCTGACAAAGCCTCTGACATATATCCTGACGAATCTTCTAATGTATATCCTGACAAAGACTGTGACGTATATCCCTTTATCCTGACAGAGCCTTTGCCATATAATCTTGTGCCATATATCCTGATATATTTTCTGGCATATTTTCAAACATTTTTGTTCGACAGTTTCTCTGACATTATATTCTGAGAGAGCTAGTGTCACCAGGGTCGTCGGTACACTTGCCGAAGAGCTCCGGAATGCCCACAAAAATAGTGGGTGTGGAGGCCGTGGGAACTATATTTGTCGTACACAAAAACTATACACAATATATACAAAAGAAAACCCAATCAACAGGTTGCTATCGGGTACAACCTTAAGCCAGCTCATCGAGGTGGATCAATTTGGTACTTTTTCCACACCTGCCCCCCCAAAAAAGGCCAGTCGGATCATAATACCAATCTTTTGCGGATGTAAACAACAGTTCGTCACCTCTTTATGGCCTCAAAGAGTTTCAAACATATCTATCTTCAGGTCTCCAGGATCAACATTTCGTTGCTAATCACTTTCTTCAGCTGGATCGTCCCATTTGGGCGGTATCTTCTGTAAGCCCCTTAGCTGCCAATCGGCTCTATGCACCTCCATGCAATATAATTAATTCTATGCCATGCAGGGAGCCGCGTGGGCGACGGCCGAGATGCTCCCTGCCGAAGCAGGTAATCCGGGCGTTCAAACCCTGCGACCCATGCCTCTGTAGATTCGAATTCTCGGAGCTGATCCAGAACCTATGCATTGCTGATCTTATAGACACGGAGAACCTCAAAATCGCTTGGTTTGCTGCTGATGAAATTGTCCATTACGATATTCTCAAACATGAACCTGCGGGCACCTGGCACTTACTTTTCACAACGATTTACAAAGTATCCTTTTGTCTCAGCCGGAAGGTATGAAGGTACGGCGACAAATTTCTAGTCATGTCACGTTCGGTGGTATTACAAAACCCCAAAAAATGCCTTCCCAGTGCCAAATCAAGTGGAAACAGAGTACAGCCTATGCAGGAAAAGAAACACAGAGGGTGGCCAATCAAACACCGACCAAAACACTTGAAGAAATCCGCCAGGCCGACGGCGTGTTTTTTGGATGTTCTTGTGATACATCTTGTGATAGCTTTGGCTTCACCTATAGATTGCTTGTTTGATAGATGGTTATTTTGAGCTAGATCTCCTGCCACGGATTTCTATTTTCTAACCTGTGGCTTTTGTGCCCAACACTTTCCATACGGACCTGCCACTGCTACTCTTCCTCTGCACTCACGGCCTTGTCCGCATGCACTCTCCCAGCCATGCTGCTTGCATCTACCCACTTGACTCCTTTCTGTTCAATCACCGAGGTCTTACACACACACACCCGCTTCTACACAAACCAACTTTTTCACAACCAGCTTTGACTCAAACGCTCTTTTACACCAAACACTTTTTGCAGAAATCCACTTTTACACCAACCAGCTTGTACACAAACCAGCTTTTACACAAACTCGCTTTTCCACAAACCACCTTTCACATCAACCAGCTCTTACACAAACGAGCTTTTACACACACCAGCTTCTAGGCAAAGCCACTTTTCGACCAACCAGCCTTTACACAAACCCACCTTTTGCACCAACCAACCTTTACAAATCAGCTTTTACACAAACCAACTTTTAGACAAACCACCTTGTACGCAAATCACCTTTTACATCCCCCTTGGAATATGGGGGG
>CAMXCT020006608.1:110000-212500 GCA_947184155.2 Cladocopium goreaui | reverse complement strand
TCAAATACGCTTCGTCCCATCCAACCAGTTGCAAACAGTGAACATCAAAAAAGAAGAACATAGTTGAACCCACCGCCCAGCGATCAAGCGGAAGCAGCTTCAAACAGCTTAGACGGCCCGTTTCAAAGCTGCTAACATTGCGGCCCGCACTTGCATGTTGAAGGCCTCCAGGGATGATTCGGGATAGGCAAAATTTAAGGGAACCTATCTACTGGTAACGGAACAGTTGTGATCAAAACACGCGAAGTTCTGGATCAGGTTGAAGTCAAAGTGCAAGGCATTCGAAGTCCTTTTCACACGTGCGTAGCGAGGGGCTATCTGAAGTCCCACCCTTCTGGGTGTTGAATCGGAAAATGGCCACAGATGGATGAGTGGCACAATTGAAACAAACATGCAAAATGTCAAATGACCTGTGTGCATAGAGTGCAATCAGCACAGGGGCAGTGCTGCCCAGCACTTGGACAAAGACATCAATGAATTACTGTATCTACGTAATCTACGCGTCCACCATGCTGCCTAAAGAAATCTTCACAGTATTTCACAGTCTTGCCAGAATGTCGTGACAGTATCTGGATGAATCACGTACGGTGGCAGGTTCGACAAGCAGAAAGAACATGCATCGCGCTCTTCAACTTGGTTCGCAGTATTCAATCCAGTGCAGTTTCGGCGCGTACGCCAACATCTTCCAGTGACAGCAAAGTAAGCCTTGAACTGGTTCAGCCTTCGAGTCTCATCCAAGATGCGGTCCAAAAGACCAACTGCAATACGAAACGATCTCTGATCTTGCATTCTTTCATGTTCTCTAACTGCAGCATGATCTTCAATGACAAACTGTTGTTCGACCATTCGACCCTGGGCAGCTATCAGCTCGTTTCGCAGTCGACGGATCTCAGTTTCTTTGTCAGTGATTTGCGCGTTGATGTCAATGACACGCTGTTGAAGCTGAGTGTTTTCAGCTTGCAGTTCTGCATGGTCCACACGTGGCTGGGCATGCCTTTCCCTTAAGGAGGCAACTTGATCCTTCAGCCATCGTGCGAAAACGCAGATCAAACCAAAACCAAAAGCCCACAGCAGGAAAACGCCAAAGGCCAGAAAAAGATAGATGTCATCACATCTGTCTCTGAAAACTCAATGGGTGCATCATCCAAACTGCATTGATTTCCAGTTACAAGCTCTGATGCAGCTGTGCTCTGCACCGTGGTCACCAGCAAAACATACCGCAGCAACAAAGAGCCGCCGACATGGCTGGCGTAGGTCTCAACAGGAGCCTGGAAATTCTCTTGGACAAAGGTCTCTTCAATAGCTGTGTCATTCTGTGAGTGCTGGTTATTCACAAAAGCTTCGGTGGGTTCAGTCTCAAAGGTCTCGACATGGGACTCGAAATTCTCAGTCATGTCGAGCTCGTCAGTGATCTTCTCAAAAGTGCTATTCTCTGCTCCAACTTTCACTGCATGAGTTGTGGTTGTGTGGTGTTGTGAGTTGGTGTTGTTGAGTTGTTTCGAAGACTGATTTCTGCTGATTTCTGCTCTCTGCTCTTTCTTGTGCCGTCTTCTTCTTTGAAGCCTGGTACGTGGAGTCCCAGGTGTATTTGATTGAGCCATGCCTAAGTCGATCTGCAAGAAGCTGACGTGCAGACATCTTCGTCAGCCCATCGCCGAACTGGCGTTCAGATGAAATCCACTTCAGGGTTTCTCCAATGCATTCGACTTGTTCTGGGATGACACGTAGTTCCAAGTTGGTGCGCTTGTCAGTCGCTCCATGGTTGATGGCATCTCGATGGAAGGAATCAAAAAGAGCCTTCGCATCAGTGACAAAAATTGGAGCCAGCGTAGGATTCTTCACACTCAAGGTCTCCTTGATGGAGTCATGTGGATTGAAAATCAAATGCCAAAAGCGCACAACAAACTCTGTGGCGTCAACTGCTTGGGCAGCCGATTGAACTTCTGCAGCAAGGCTCGAGCGGGCCACTCTGGGTAAACGAAAACTCTTCCACTCCAAAGCATGGTATGGACATTCCACACCTCTGAAGGCATCCTTGTAAGTGAGCAACACAATGCAACCAATTTGGGTGGAGCCATCGTGACGTGCACCAAGTGCTGCATCAAACATGCAGCTCAGACGCAAGTCTTTGAGATCTCCAAGTGGGTTGAACTTCAGGTGAACATCACCGTTGGCTTTGCTGAACTTAACGAGCTTGTTGGCTTCAAGCAAGGGTGCAGAAAGTCCAGTGCTCATCTCACCTGACAACAAGCTGGTTGAAGCTTGGATGTGTGGAGAGCTTTGTATCGCTGGCCACTGAAGGCTTCCAAATAGGCCACGAAGCATTGTCTGCTCCTTGTCGGACATGGGTTGGTGTGATTGACGGCCCCGCTCAACGGGAATTGGTTGAACTTTTCGAAGATATTCATCATGGCTCACATGCCATGTGCCGTCTGAATCACGAGTCATCTTGGCACCGCAGTACTCAAAGGGTTCATCTTTTTGCCAAGTGCGGAAGTTGAAAGACTCCTTGAGTTGTCTTTCAGCATTCAGGTAGGTCTCAGACTTTGTGTCACCCCATCCCAACATGTCATCAACATGCAGACATAGGAGGCCACATAGTTTGGTAGCTGAGCCATCAGCTTCAGCTGGTTCATAAAGAAGCCAAAACCAAGGATCCATGGGATGAGGTGTCCACTGCAGGTGGCGAAGTCTGCGAGTTGCTTCAAGGAACCATCTCTTTGGTGCGTCAAGCTGGCCATAGACAGGCTTGTGCAAAAACATCCTGGTGTCAGCATCGCCGCCAAGGATACTAAGGGCATCTGCTGGCAACTTCACCCACAGTCGTCTCTCCTGTGGGAGTCCTTGAAGGAAAGCTGTAGAAACATCAGCGCTCCAGCCACACCAACCAAGAATCGCCGAGATGGACAGCAAGCATGCCCGGCCCAATCTGGTAGAAGCTGGAGAAGCAGTGTCTAATTCTCCTGCTAAGGCATCGGCATCAGCGTAGCCACGCACGACGAGTCTCGCCTTGGCTCGTGGCGTGCCGTCGGCATTCTTCGCCCACTTCAGCAAAATTCTGCTTGTGAGTGTGCGGCCAGGGTCTGCCTCTTTGGTGGATTGAAAGGTCCACACGCCGTTGTCGAAGAAACTCTTGAGCTCTTTCACTTGGCTTGATGAAAAAGGATCTTCAGGCTCAGCTTTCTTTCGTTGATCTCGTTCTTGGGAGCAGCTTTTCGCATTTTGCGCTCTGAGTTGATCTTCTCTTTCTTGCCAACCTGCTTTGCAGTCATCGCAGCATATGCATGAAGTCCAAGTTCTTTGCGGGTCTCGCCGTTGAGTTGGAACACAGTGCAACCAATCCATGGAGTGTTGGACAAAGTGCAATGGCCATTCGCAATCTTGTCAGTGATGTGGCTGATGCCATGAGCATGGTTGGAGACAGTTGCCCTGACATTGTCCAACTGTTGTAGTGGAACTGGCATATGGCTGAGATCTTTGGCTGAAAGAGCTCTGGGATCAAAAAGTGCTCTGCGAGGAACAACATGATGTCGAATCAGACATCCTGCTTTGAGCTCCCAAAAATCTTTGGTGCGATCTTCCAAAGTGATGTAGCCGTCTTCAAACTTCCAACCAGGTGGCAGCGCAGCAGTGTCAAGATCCTCAATGTCAAATGCTGAAAGTCCAAAATCAGCGTCATCTTTGATGGGTTGTGGAGGATCATATGGAACTGCGCGAGCTGGCGGTGCACGTCGATGAGGTCCAAACGACATGGTCTCTTGGAGTTGGAAGCGACGCCGATGAGCTCGGAAGTCTTCCTCTGTCGCTGGTTGGTAAAGAGAGGCTGTGAATGGGTCAAGTTGAGGAGCTTGATCATTCTGTTGCTGTTGAGGTAGTTCGGCTGGTTGGATTGGTTGTAGAAAGGCATTTGGATGTTGAGGTAGATCAGGTGTAGGTGGTGGCGCTTGAGATGCGGCATTTGGACTGGGTTCTCTGGAAGGTTCCCCAACATTGATTGGCATATCCATCGCTGGATTAGGCAAAGGTTCAGAAACTCCATGAAGTCCATCAGATCCAGCTGGCTCAACAAGTCCAGGTTGAGCGGTGTCCTCAAGTCCAAGAGGATCGGGCTGTGGTCCAGTCAAAAGTCCAGGTGACTGACCAGGTTGACCGTCAAAGTCCAAGAGGTCAACATCAGCCGGTGGTGGATCTGGTGCCAATGAAGGAGAGTATGGAGGTGATGAAGGTTGAGGTGGTGTCACGTGTTCTGGATCAAGAAGTCTTCGAGGAGTTGCCGGTGGACGCAAGTCGTCATCATCATTATCATTGATCATCATCATTGTCATCCATGACTTCTTCATCCGTACCAATGTCGTCGATGTTGCGCTTGTGCTGGATGGACAAGTTGACAAAGCGAGTCACACCACGTTGACTTCAGAGATTTGATCACGTCCTTGGCGTCTTGCAAGCTGCCTGTCAAGCTGTCAGTGGACTTGCCAATTTCAGGGCGGACGTGATGTGGTGCAGCTCGAAGAAGTTGAGACTTGTAGCCAATCCAGTAGATGTGGGGCCTGCCATCTTCATTGTCTTCTCGCACGAGGACAGTTGCCGGGCCCTTCCAACGGATCTCCACAAGGTCTGCTGACCTGCTGTTGCGCCCAAAGAAGCATTTCTGTCCGGGGAGGAGCATGATGTTGGAACCGGCATACTTCCTAAGCAAGGCTCGTCTGAGCTTCTGGTCAGTGTCGGCCTGGATGATGGCCATTTTGGCAGTGGCTCTTCTGGCAAGTTCATCTTCAAAGGATTCACCAAGATGAACTGGAGTCAGTGAAGTTCCAAGAAGTTCGCCAGGTAGATCTGGTGACTGTCCAAGAAGCCATTGAGCAGGTGAAAAGCCTGAAGTCGATGGAGTGTTGTTGATCTGGGGCACGATATAGGCCAGGGCCTGTTTGACGGCCTTTTCACCATTGATGTCATAGTCGGCCAAGTAGACTTCCAGTGCTTTTCGCAGGACAGCATGTCTTCTCTCCACAAGGGCAAGTTGTTCATAGGCCTCGCCAGCAGCAACGGCATGAAGAATTCCATGTTCATCCGTCCAAATTCCAATGTCTTCATGAAGCCAGCTGCACCCTTCATCAGTGACCAATTTGGTCGGTGGTCCAAAGAGGGAAATCCAGCATCCTTCCAGAGCCGAGATATAGTCAACGGCCTTCTCGCTCTTGGGGAGGAACGCGGCCATAAACTTTGTGGCTTCATCGATCATGGACAAGATGGGCAACTTGTTGGAGTCGTCCTTGAGCCAGAAGACATCGGCCTGGGCAATCTGGTTGAACTTGCTCACTGTCTTTGAAGATGAAGGTGCAACTTGGTTTGGCTTTCGATAGCGCAAACAGGCATGACATTGAAACTGTCGTGCAATTTCCATGACAGCTTCTGAGGCACCACGAGATTCCAAAAGTTCACATAGGGCTTTGGGTGAAGGAGGTCCAAGATGGCGATGAAGTCGCTGGACAGTTCTGATGGCTTCAGCTCGATTTCCAGTCATGAGCTGGACCAACTTCCCTTGTACCTCACCTCTTCCACGGCGTTGACATCTTCCCAAGCGCTTGGATCCTCAGGGGCAGCCATTGCAGCGGCCAAGACAGCAGCCATTGCTGGTTGGTAGTCTTCCATGTAGCTGGTGCGGGAATGGCCAATGCCTGGGAATTGCCCTTCAAGTCTGCAATGTTCATGAGATCCGTCACAGCGAAGACACATAGCCTGAGCCATTGCACGCTTGGTGGTCTTCAGACCGGTGGCTTTCTTGACGGGCTTCCATTGATTGTCAACATCCAAGCACATAGCGCCATAGCAGCACTGGTCAAAGATGACATAGAGGCCAGGAAGCGATTTCAGAGATGTAGTTTCCCAAGAAAACGCTCCATGTGGTTGTTCAAGATGTGCTGGACCTGGGCAAGGTAAGACTTCTTCACAAATCGCAAATGATGGTCATGGTGAACTTGTCGCTGTTGTTGCAAGAGATCCTTCTTGGCTTCTGTGGTGGCATTGATTGCTTGCATTCTGCTCCACAAGCCACATCTTGGTGCGTACAGGATCTCATCAGGCACCACATGGGCCTGATACTCCAAGAAGTAGGACCGACGTGAAGGCAGGTCAAAGTCATAGTCGGTCTCATAGCCAAACCTCTCAACCAAGCAGCCAAGTGATTCAGCCACTTGTGACATCCTTGAAGCGCCAGCATATAGACCTCCCAGATAATCCTGGGTCTTGGCGTAGAGTCGTGAAGCTCTCTGGTAGCCTGGACGCGCTTCTCTTCAGCGGCAAGGGCATTCTCGAGCATCTTCCAATGCTTGATCAGGACAAGTCATTCTCCAGGTTGTTTCGGAGAATCGTCAGTAGAGTTGAAAACACCTTCCTGCTTCTGGTAGGAAAGTCCATAACCTTACCAGAAGACTGGACTCATCAGATTGGTCTTCAAGTCGAAGATCAAAGAAAGGTACCTGATCAGCAAGCTCGGCCTCGTATTCTTCAGTCAAGGACAGCAAGTACTCGCCATGACGACCAATTGTGATTTGTCGCAGGGATATCCTTCAAACATCATCTGCTGCCGCTTGAAGTTGATGACAATGCCCAAAGCCTCAATGATGGGACGACCCATCAGCATTGGTGTTTCTCCTTTAATGATGAACGCCTGGGCAAATCCAAAGGTGTTGTTGGGGAAACTGGCACTCGTGCAACCCAATGACTGACAGTTGAATGGTCCCCACCAAAATGAAAAGTCCGGCAAGTGCGCCGCATCTCAATGGTGTCCACAGCAAATCCAAGCTGCTTGAGATGCTCCACATAACGGTGGAATGGGCCAGTGCCCATCAGGAAAGCACTTGCTCCTGGGTCCACCATAGTGCAGTCGACGTGAGGGCGTCCAGCTTGATCTTCAAATAGGACAAGTCCATGTTCATCAGGCAGCTGAGTTGCGGCCATACCTTCAGTGTTTTGCTTCTTCGAGGGACTGATTGACACCTGAGGAGAGCCGCTGTGCTTTGCAGGTCGAGGGCACTAAGCTGCTTGATGTCCAAAAGCACCGCATCGTAGACATTGTGAAGCTGCAGCAGCTCTGGCTCGAGGATCTGGTGCTTTGCGTTCACCACGTGGTGGATAGCGCACAACATTGGATCCACGGCCCTTGCCCTTCGACTTTCCCTTAAGCTTTCCAAAACCTTTTCCACGACCACGTGATGATGGGGAAGGACTGGAAGAAGGAGACACAGGGTTCTGGTCAGCCAATGCCACAACAGGCAAAAATCCACGGCTGAGCTTGAGGTCTTGGAACCTTCGACGAGCGTCCAAGTATGCAGCAAAAGCCTCGTCATACGTATTAACGTGGAAGGGCTCGGGATGCTGGTCAAATTCAAGGGCTGTCTCATCTTCTTGGAAGGAGGCAGCATCCGCATCAAAGCGGTCGTCGGCCCAGCTTTCGTCGTAGGCCTCAGTCTCATAGTATTCATCATACTCATAGTATCCATCTTCATAGGCATCTGAATCATCATAGGTTTCATCATCGTGAGCAGCAAATGCTTTTCACGTTGAAAACGGTTGTTGGCAAATGGTCGCCGGTCCTGGGAAACAGCTGATTTGTATTCTTGTCCCAAAATGACAAACAAGGCTTCCTGAACACGCAGCTTTTCAAGTTTTGGAGCTTGGGTCAAAAAAGTTGGTTCTGCTCCTTGGTGAGGTTTGCACGGCGAAGCAACAGCCATCTTGAACTTGGTCTGGAAGCTTGATGCCGTGCTCCGTGATTTTGCGAAGCTTCTCATCGTGTTCAGTCACAAAGCTAAGCAGGGAAGTTCCTGGGCGCCTAGACAAGTTGAAGTAGGCATCAAAATCCTGGGGCATCCTGATGCGAGCGTCATACTGAAATGCTGTGTCCAACATGGAAACGACTTTGTCAAACGCTTGGTCATCTTCAACCTTTGTCAAGTCAAACCCTTCTACCAACTTCCATGCACTGCCCTGCAAGGACACAATCAGATTCAAAACAGATTCTGCAGTACGTTTCTGAAGCTTCGTCTTCAAGTGGTATATGTGGATTCTCTTTCGCCATTCCTGGTATGAACTGGGTTGGCCATCGAACACAGGTATGTATGAATCCTTCGTGAACTGTGAATCTGTGGCCGCTGCTGATGCAGAGCTGGTCATCCTTGAGGTCAGAAATCAGCTGATCTTTGGGCACAAGAATCGTTTCAAAGACGCAAGAAATCAAGTTGAGGCACCAAAGTGCTCAGAAAAGTGATAGATGATGGAGTGAAAGTTGGTGGCAAAGTTGTCAATGAGATTGGAGTTGCGCAGTGGAGCCTGGAGCGAATCGCTCCGCTACCAGTATCAACTGGTAACGAAACAGTTGTGATCAAAACACGCGAAGTTCTAGATCAGGTTGAAGTCAAAGTGCAAGGCAATCGAAGTCCTTTTCACACGTGCGTAGCCGAGGGGCTATCTGAAGTCCCACCCTTCTGGGTGTTGAATCGGAAAATGGCCACAGATGGATGAGTGGCACAATGGAAGCAAACATGCAAAATGTCAAATGACCTGAGTGCATGGAGTGCAATCAACAGAACCAAATTTTAGACACGTAATTTACCATGAAATACCATGAACATATTGTGGAATTCCGGTTCCGGTAAATCACCAGTTATGGCAAATCATGGTTTCTCTCATCTACTGTAACTTGGGCAAACTGGGGGTGTCAGGGCCAGGCATCAAAACTGGGAGATCTCAGGAAATGTGACCCCACTACATCATGGAGTCATGGATCGAGATGTTTCAAGATGTTTCAAGGATCCGCCTTAAAACCAAAAACGCCTAAACACAGCAGATGTTTTTCAGAAGTTTAGGGTGGAACTGATTGAGATCAACTTCAAGGGTATGTTTTCATGCCCTTCCATTCCATTCCATTCCGTTCCATACCATGAGGTGTATAAACATGAAATTACATTGATCTGTCTCAATTCCTGTACATTGCATTGCATTACGTACATACGAGTACCCTGTATACAAACAGTTACATGGATGGCCTTGGGATGGGATTCCCGTAGGTCCGCGAATTCAGGAAAAACACGGCACTGTTGCAATTTTGTTTTGAACATAGGAAAACAACAACAACAACAACAACAACAACAACAACAACAACAACGCAGGTTTGGATGAATGGCTCACCCCAGTTACAACAAATGACGAACAATTCAAAAAACTCTTTGCCTCGAAAGTCTGATCAGTTTGAAATTTCATTGATCATTTGAAGGACCAAGAAATGTTGGTATTCCAATATATTCCAACTGCATCCTATGTTCAAATATGCAAGCCTTTCGTCACAAACTCCAGCCACAACGATTGCCCAAAAATTTGCTGTTGTTACATGGTTAAATATTGATCAATAAACTCAATAAACCGTTGAACATGTCTATCTTTGGTCGCGTAAGCACTGCATTTGTGCAATTCTGGACCCCAAACAATCAAAAGAATCGCGGCCGATTTTCAAGACAATTCACTTTTAACACTGAATCACCTCATGTGGGTATTTGGACGGACATCCCATTTAATAGCCCGAACATAACTCAATAATCTGTACGTGGCTGGGGATAGTGCAGCTGCATAGAATACAACAACCCATGGGTAATAAACATACCGTTTCTTGCCGTTGCCAGGTTTCTGCACCAAACTGCTGTGCTGGTCTTCAGCATCCGGGAGAGTGCATCATTTAGCAGGGTCCGTGACAATATATTTGTCACAATGACCATCATTGTCGTAAAAGTAGCCGCCAACACCATTATCACCACCACCACCACCACCACCACCAGCAGCAGCAGCACCAGCACCAGCATCATCATCATCATCATCATCAGCAGCGCCATCATCATAATCAGCAGGTGCATCATTGTCATCACCACCCATGATGCTCATTACAATCACAATCATAATCATTCATCACCATCCTTCATCCATCACCCATCAACAGTCAAATGTGACTTCATCATCAGTATCGTGATCACTGTCATCATCGTCAACATCACAGTCCTCTTCATCTTCTCCATCTTTCTCATTTTTTTTGCATCTTCTTCATCTTCTTCATATTCTTCATATTCTTCATCGCCCTCATCGTCTTCATCTTCTTAATCTTCTTAATCTTCTTCATCTTAAACATCCTCTTCATCTTCATCTTCATCTTCTTCATCATCATCACCATCACCATCACCATCACCAGCATCATCATCCATCATCCATCATCCATCATCCATCATCCATCATCCATCATCCATCATCCATCATCCATCATCATCCATCATCATCATCATCATCATCATCATCTTCATCATTAGCAGCAACAGCAGCAGCAGCAACCATCATCCTCATCCATCGCCCATCATTCATCGTCCATCAATCACCATCCAGCCATCATCATCATAATATTGAATATATATATATATATCATAGTTATAATACACACAGACACACACACACACGTGTGATTTATACGTATCATCAGCGTCATCATAATCTTTACCATCAGGATCAGTACGAGTCTTGCCCATGTTTGCCATCATCAGCAGGCCTTTTGTGGTCATCACCATCATTGAGGGAGCTCTGCAGCCCACATCACCCATACTGTACCGATAACTTTTTAAGTGTAGGTCATGAGGGTTTCAAGGCACCCATATCCTCCCTGACTCGATGATTCCTGCCTCGTAGCTCTCACAGCCGGCCTGATTTGACATGGGCAATCCGTGGCTACTCTGGCTGCCCCCAGTTATGTAGGTTTTTTCCGATTTGCACCTTATTCTCGATGGATTCGAGGCTGTGAGCTGTCAGATAACGTACAGCCAGAAGAAAAAAATGTACAATTGAGAGAAATAAAAAACTGGTTAATTAGCAGCAGCAAAGATGGTCTTGTCCTGCTTGATGTCGTTGACCCGATCATTAACACCAATGTCTGCAGGGTGTGAAGTCCACGGTTTATGTGGCAAGTCCAGTGCACCCAGTTACGAAGGGTAATACTGGCTTGGATGCCCCGGAAAAGGGGACATGTTTAGCTGAATATCGTATATCTCCGATCCCCCCAACTAAAATAGACTGACCGTGATAGCTGCCCATCTCAAGTTTAGAATTGCCTTTCAAACTGACTTGGCAGGGTAAACTCTAGTTTTTGGGAAGGTACTATGTACCCACTTCATCGCTAATAAACACGACCCATCAACCTGCCCATACATAGTGTGGCAAGGCTGTCACAGTAGTTGAATGACATGGGAATCCCCCTCTGAGGATTCCTTTTTTCTGGCCGCTGCAATTGCATTCCACACAAATTCAATAACGATTGCCAAGATCATCGGATATTGTTGCACCTTCCATATCAAGCTCCCAAACATGTGGACTACTACCTCTCCACACATGCAAAACACATTCCAAATAAATTAGCAAATCACCGCTAGAAGTCATGCCGACAGTGAACCATGTTTAAACAAATCGGGGCTTCTCAAAATTAAGGCTAGTCCCAAATCCATCCGAAATCCCAGGAAGTTTGTTTGTTTACATTTTAGTATGGTTGTGCCACAGATCGCAACAGTCTAAACAAACTCCATAAAGAAACACCATCCAGGAGGGGTTGCAACAGCTCCTCCATCATGGGGATTCAACCGATTCAACCAACCCCAGGCCCCAGGGCTCTCCAAAGGCCAGTTGCTTCGTTGAATCCCCATTTTTTAACAATCAATTCTATGAGATTCGGCACAACAAGAGCTTGATAACGATAAGTAATACATATATGTACATTATACACATATGTATATTATACATAATATATATACATATCATGTATCATATATCAGCATATATCATCATATATCTGTCTTCCGCTTTCTGCAAGAAGAACCCATAATATTGCAATATATTGAAACTAATTTCGATTTCAATGTGCTTCCAAAATTGCAAATCCGCGTGTTGCTGGTGGAATGTAAATGTTAAACCACCCGTCTGGAAAATATGAAAGCCGTTGGTTTCTTGCACGTTTTGATCGCAACATGTTAACTGTTGTGTTCTCATTCAAATTGCTTCTCACCATCTGCTATTACCATCAAGTACAGTAATTGTTCATTGCAATTTGCTTAGACCGAAATGATTGTGGGTCAAAATCCTGGTACCGTAGGGTACCCTAAAAGATCTAAAGCTGCTTAATGGATGGTTACTCCTCCAGTCATATTACGGTATATTCACAGGTTTTGACAAATCCCCAAATGTCCCCTATCAACGGGGTGCCTCAATGGTCGCCAGCATCTTTTGGCGATCCTTCTCTTTCGAACATGCGGCATCCTGGATATCACAGGTCGTGGTGGGAAAAGAATGGAGAACTTACCAGTGTGTTTTGTACTTCTGTAGCTGGTACCTATGGATGTCTCATAAAGACATAACATGTTGCAAGTCACCTTTGTTCCAAGGAAACATCTTTGGAAGATATGACTCTATGCCTCTATGCAGAAACAGCATGCCAGGAAATTGCCCATGCTTAGCCAATGATGAGTTGTGGTGACCCCCCCACAAAGTGCCAAACAGTGATTCAATTTGCTATTGAGATGGAAACATTGGGAACCCTCCAATGAAACAAGTGTTGATAATTTTCAGATTACTTTGTAACCTCCAGGCTGGCTGAAGTATAGAAATTTGACGACAGCAGAGTGCCCTCAAGTATCTACGCCCCCATCACACAGAGATCGCCGTTCTTATGAAGTATGACTCTACCACTGGACGGTGTTTTGTCTTAAATAGGGCAGCTCCAAAGCCAGTAGCTTCCCATGACTTTCCCATTAAGATATATGATATATTTAAATGCCTATTTCATGTCAGTTTGTAGCTTTTTTGGCAATGCCGATGCAAGGCATACCATTGATCGCCACGAGCACCTTGACGTCAAACGTGGAGACGCGGTTCTCCATGTCATCACAAATGGCCATGATTTCCATCGCATGGATCGGACGACTCATCTGCAAAAATACGAAGACCTGGCGCGACACCGAAGCCGATCTGGGAAAATTGGGGCTCTGCAGTGGATCCACTGATTTGTTGGGCCACAATGGATGGTGGTTGATCCTGTGCCAAAAATGCGCGCCAAGATCATGTGATATCTTACAATCGAATCAAAGCTTAAAACCCACTCCTGGCATCATACCCATGTTGTTACTTCCATACTTTTCCACTTTAATTTTCCCAATTTCATGTCATTTTCAGGTCTGCAGGATTTTCACCTCTACTTCTTTAACTTTGCGCGCCTCTTCAATGCACCAGAGGCGTTTCAAGAAGGTTGGTCCAGCCAGGATCAACAAGGTGTGGCAGGAGGCCAAAAAGACTGGAAGGCACATCAGACTCGCCTCTCATGGCCCGGCTGGCGTCCGGCTGGCCCAGCTGACATGCGGAGGGTAGTAATTTTAAGCACCTTGAGGTTCTTGTCGAGGTACTTCCGTACATATATATATACATACACATATTATATCTTTATATGATAATATATGGTGTAATATATGGTAATATATATATATTATCTTTATATGATGGCAATATATGGCAACAATAGAATTACTCTATGGAGGATCCCAAGATCGTCACCATAAACCGTGGCAATCCCATGACCTTGTGACCTGAGGTCATCTACATGGACTGGATGTGACTGGCGCAATCAAGTCCCAAATAGCCCGGACATGGAGAGTCATTTCACCATATCTATACATATTTATACATGTGGAGCCTATGATTGCAGGATTTGGAAAGAAATGTTTGTTTGGAAATGGCATTCGCACCCCTTCGAGGTTCGTCTGATTGTGAAAAGTAGCATGATGACGAGGTACACATCGGAGTCCAGCAAACATTTGATCCTCGCTTTAAATCCATTGGCTTCGCATCCATGTACGCCTTGTCAAACCATCTGGTTGATAATTCAACCCATCGGAAGCATATTGGTCAGCTGGGATCATCATCCCAGGATGGAAGAGAGATACATATCATATGTATATATATATGTAATAATATATAATCATATATACAGATATAAAGTACATACTTTGTAAAACCACTAACCAGCCATCCTATTCTGGTCTCACTGTCCTTTTCGATTCAAATTGATATTTTGAAACATTACCTTTTGAGGTCCTCGGCCCCACCCTTGCAGAACCAAAGCGTGATGCATTGTGGTGTTTTTTCCGCCCAAAATGGAACCTGTTCACATTCCTCAGCACTATTTGTGGAGACCCAAACTGTCACAAAAACGGGTCGCAAAAGGGTTCAATAGTCGGCTGACCACATGAATACGCCCTCTCGCGGTAGTGGCTGCCTCGATATTGTCCTGATCAATGCAATATTTATCGATCCAAAGACGCGGTTCACGTTGATGCTGAGCCTACTTGGAGCAGGTTGGAGATGTACGTCAATAATGCTGGATATAAGAAGTAAGGTTTGCCCGTTTCTAGTTGGGAATGCAGCGTCCTTACTAGGTAGGATGCACAAGCAAGTAACAACAGCAGTATGTCTACTCGACTAAGGACATCAACAAAGTTCGGTAATTCCAGGCCTAGAAAAAATATTCACCGAGGCAACCGACCCCGACATTGGAAAACCCTCCATTTGTAACATTGCAGATATTTGTCTTAGATATAGCGACATAATATATATATATACATACAAACAATATATATATATATATGTATGTATTAGTACTACTAAAATCAATCCATGCGTCCATCCGTTCTATCCGCCCATCGATCTAGATAATAACTGCTAAAATCTACAAAAACACATTTAAACACGTGGGATTATTGTGGGATGTCTTAGCCAGCCAGAATAGATTTCTTAAAGGTGATCCTCAATGTTTTCGAACATAAGATCACCTGCATCTTCACCTGTAATTCTGTCCCCTCCCTCAAGTGCACTTTCAAGACATTTCAAGACCAACGATTCGATTCCTGGATACAAATGATTGGATGTAAACCTTCCATCATATATCCAAAATATGATCCATCTGTATAACCCGATATCCATGTGATATATCATCACATGATGATGTTTCTATCCAGATTATTCCATCATCATACTATCCAGCGCTGGAATCGCTGGACTCGCTGTGCGCCTTGAATGACATGCGCCAAATTTGCAGGGCCTGCAACGTGCAGCAACGTGCAGCAACGTGAGATCGACGGTAACAAACCATAAACCAAGGAGATATCTTGGATATATCATGGGTGTAAGCACAATGGTGCTGGGTTGTAGGGAATGTGACTATGATATATATAAATAGGTAAATAGTGTCAAACACAATTCAAGTTGCTGGACAAAGGTTTAAACCTATCCTCAAACATATCAGTCAATTGGATCATCATGCCAGGGAGCGAGTGTGAAAAGCAAACAACGATTGACACTACGAGCTTGTCACTGGGTACTTACCAGGTGTGAAGGATGTACTGCAACTATGATAAAGCTGCATATACAGCAGTAGCAATTGTGGGAAATGACACATCCAAGAGAAACACATTGTATATCCAAATTGCAGAACAATGCCCGAACTACTTATGCACGCGACTGAACATCCAGAACTGTTTCAACCGTGTTGGCCAAACAGTTCTCTGCTGCAGGGGATATTCCTCCATCCACGTCGCAACAAGCAATCTGCTGACACCTACCAAGAAAGAATTCACCAGAAACTACGAACCCAAGTTTGAAGCAGCATCCAAATGGTTTCAGACATACATACATGGCCAATAGATACGCCTATCACCATCAACTCCTCTATGGGCAAAAAACACAGAACAAATGGGCAGAGTTTTTAAAATGTGCAACACATTGTGACCCGATTCTGAAGTCCATTACATTAGGGCCAAATGGGTATTTGGGCATCGGACACCCACCATGGAAGGATTCTTGGAACCCAATCCTTTCCATCTCTTTGGGTCCGGGCGAAACAAAACCCGCGCCTCCCACTTTGCTTCGGGATCATCATGCCAGCTGTGGCTCAAGAAGGCATCGATGTCCTGGCGCTGCTGGAGGGAACAAATGATGCTGGAGCAGGGAAGCTCGGAGCTGTGGATCTCAAGAATTGCAGGTGGTTAAGCACAGTGTGTAACCAGATTGTATATTAGATGCCCCCAGTTTGGGGGACTTGCGAGTCAGGTGTCAGGTGATATATAAACCAGTTCTGGGCTGGGATGTGCATCGAAGCGAGATCTCAAAGTTCTGAAATGTTCGGAAACCATTCCAAGGATTGAAGGAAACCTAGAATTTGAAGGCTGTACCCATACATCTATCGAGACCCATACCTACATCCGTAGGGGGATGTATTGTCTGACATGTGGCAATGGATCAATACCTATTACCTATAGATACAATTTCTTAGGGGATGAACATCTATAACAACCAGCTATTTTTATGTGAAAACAAGGGCTTTTATGGGACCCATCCCCATATGGGGGTTTTCCACGTGGGCCCATGAGCCCATGAGATTCCGCCAAAGTACTCCACCACAGAGAAAAACATGTGTATAAAGCTGATTGTGCATATTCATGTATATACATATATGGTGTTTATGTATATGCAAATGTATTATGTAGTAAGCGTTATATATTATGTATCTTGCATGGTGTATATGTATATGTATATGTAACTGTATATACATATATATCCATATATGCAGGTGTCTGTGTATATGTTATTGCATTTATGTGCAATTACAGGTATGTGTAATTACATGTATGAATATGATTGTGTATTGCAGACATCTTTCTATTTACACCGATGTGTATGCATGCACATATGTATAATTATAAAAATATAATTGTAAATATATACAGCAAATCCATTCTCCACCAATTGTTCTGAGCTGGGTGAAGTCATGAAAACATCCACCGGGACCTAAACCTATCTTAAGGATAATCGGATACAGCTCTCATCACTGATCATCACACCTGCTCCTAGGGCCCGGTCCTGTAGCCCGCAGGGCGTGGACAAAGATTGTAGCAAGGGGTTGGGTGTGGAACCTGGTCACGGAACACCCTCGAGGGCCCTGGGTGTACAAAGTGTGTATATAATTGTATATATTGGAAAATACCTAACGAACCATATCATCAACTATATGCATCTATATGCTTGAATATGTAAGGGTATGATACGTTTGATTGAACGTACATGTTGAACAACACATAACGGAGAAAAAACGCAATACATAATAAGTATTCATACGCTGCGTAGATCACATGACTAATGACAAATAAGTGACTAATAATGTAGCTGGAGAAGAGGGAAAAAACACATCCAATAAGGTCCTGACCCAGTGCCAATCCACCTCTTCCCTACATCACCGGAATCCACGAACAAAGCCCATTGGCTATGTCTGAAAATGGAGAGATCCATAATGTGAAAATGGATGAAGAAAATGTAGGTGGAAACAACCCACCATTTACCCACCATAAATCCACCATTTCTCATTCGGTCCCCTGTTTTCAGACTAAACCATTGGATGGGAATGGATACAGCGGCCTGACCTTTGGCCATTGGCCATTGGATTGTCATTGCTTATATCCTCATGACATACCCATGAAGCTGTTGATATATATATTTATTTATTTATTTATCTATTTATTTATTGTATATACATAGATATATGATTATTTATATATATATATATACATATTGTATGTATATAGATAGATGCAATGAACATGTCTCTATGTACTGCAAATACGTGATGTAAACATACATATTGCCTGCAGCTTGTAATAGTTTGTATATACCTTAGACTACGTTATATATATAGTCTTACGTGGCCCAACGTTGAACCCCCACAAACAAAACAAACGCAGCAAGTGCTGGCAATGCATTCCTGCATCTGTCTACATCTATATATAACTGTACAAACGTGCGCGCACACATATATCTATATCTATATATATATATCTCTCTCTACAACTATATCTACATCTAGCTATCTTTCTATTTCTCCATCCAGTCATCACACATCCATCTATCTTATCGATATTGTCTTTCTTGTCCATATTGTTGATTTTGTATCTCTTGTTACTATTCTTGATATACATATATATATATATATAGCATATTATATTTATGTAATTATATATATATATCAAAACTTTCTATTTTGGTCTCTCCCGTCTATCTTGTCTGCCTTGTCTACCGTGTCAATCTTGTCAGTCTTCTCTATATTTATCTATCTAATCTAGTCCAATCCAAATCTAATTTGAATTGCATCCAATCCGACTCAGTCTAGTCCAATCCATCTATCTTTTGATTCATCTATCTCCCTATCTGCCGACCCCTGCCGACAGCAAGGGGAGCGCGTCAGAGAAGAGGGGACAAGAGATGGAGCAAGAAGATAGAAAGCACAGAAAAGAGTAAGAGGCAAGAGGCAAGAGGCAAGAGGCAAGAGTCAAGAGCCAGCAAGACATGGAAAAGCACGCGGCAAAGCCAGCGTTTTGGAGGCTTGGGGGTTGCTGGCATAGGTCCGTCCTTCAGTGGCACTGTGTTTCGGTGTGGCGAAGCCAAACGTGTCGGAGGTTTGAAGGCTTCAATTTGGAGCTATAGTTTCTTGTCAGTTCAGAAAGCGACGTTAGGCAGAGGCAGCCGCAGGCCTGGTCCGTCCTTCAGTGACATGGTGTTTCGGTGTGGCGAAGCCAAACGGGTCGGAGGCTTGAAGGCTCTAATTTGGATCTAGTTCATTGTCAGTTGTTAGGCAGAGGCAGCTGCAGGCCGAAGGCCAGGTCCACCCTTCAGTGGCATGGTGTTTCGGTGTGGCGAAGCCAACGTTTTGGAGGCTTGAAGGCTCCAATTTGAGCTAGTTTCTTGTCAGTTCAGAAAGCGACGTTAGGCAGAGGCAGCCGCAGGCCTGGTCCGTCCTTCAGTGGCATGGTGCTTCGGTGTGACGCAGCCAACGTTTTGGAGGCTTGAAGGCTCTAATTTGGAGCTAGTTTCTTGTCAGTTCAGAAAGCGACGTTGGGCAGAGGCAGCCGCAAGGCCAGGTCCGTCCTTCCGAAGGCCAGGGCTGCCCTTCAGTGGCATGGTGCTTTAAATCCGGCGATGCCTCGCCGGTGTGTGGTGTATACATTGCAGCTACCCTAGCTTTAGGTACCCGGGGGCGCGCCCCTGCCGCCGACCCCGCCTAAATCCTCCAATCTGCTTGTGTTTTCACGTTTTTGGGGGTTCGGGGCCGGGAAGAAAGATGCTATAAAATTATAAGATGCTTGTGGGACTCGATTTTGGACCGTTTTTGAGCCTTTTTTTGACGATTTTTCTGCTGCGCTCGGGAAGCAAGAACATCGTAAAATACACTGTGTTTGTCCTTTTCGCAGTGAAAACTGCGTAAATACCAGTGTTTTTGCTAGGCACGGGCACAAAAACACTGTAAATACCGCGGTTTTGGGCTTCCGAGGCGCAAAAAATAAAAGTATTTACGGTGTTTTTTGCTTCGAGAGTGTCAAAAAATGCCAAAACACCACCCATTAAGTTGTGTTGCAAGAACAACAACAACAAGAAGAACAAGAAGAACAATAAAAAGAACAATAAAAAGAAGAATAAGAACAACAACAACAGCAGCAACAACAACAACAAGAATTCTAACAACAACAGCAACAACAACAAGAATTCTAACAACAACAACAACAAGAATTCTAACAACAACAACAACAACAACAACAAGAACAACAACAACAACAAGAAGAACAACAACAACAAGAATTCTAACAACAACAGCAACAACAACAAGAATTCTAACAACAACAACAACAACAACAAGAACAAGAACAACAACAACAACAAGAGGAATAAGAACAAGCACAACAATGCGACAAACAGATGTGTGGTAAGATGGTTGCAAGCTGCGGTATGACAAGAACATCACACTGTGCTCTGCACCTGTGGGCATGCGCAGAGCAAATGAACAACACTAACGCTCACACTACTATATAGAACCGTAATGGCATCACCGGTGTGCGAAGGTCTACAATATATATATATATATATACAGTATATAGATCGATACAACATAAATGCGGTCACTTTTCACATCAACAAAGTCAACGCAACAGCTCAACAAACAGCGGCGGTTGTGCCTGTCATGTCTTCCTTCCGAATCTTTCCCATTGAAATGTAGCGGCACGCGTTTTTGGCTGCTTCCATAATCTTCTCCTCACCGAGTGGAAACCCTCCAACTAACATTACCCTGCCATGGCAGTTGAAAGATTACTCTCGGAATCGGAATGAGCGGTTGGCAAGGTCTTCAAGTTGCTTGACGGCATGGTAGTATGAAAACAACCAGAATACACATTGCAGCCATCTGATTTTACAGTGGCTTTTCATTTGGTATTTTCACCATAAGATACTAGAACATACCCGGAAGCTTGGAGGGATACAGTATGTGGTTACCTCCCAGTCATTACCGGCAAAATGCAAGAAGCGGCCCCTAGGTAAGTTATGGTAAGTTGGTTCATTGCTTTATGACTAGCTTCACTGGGATTGTGGATATATCATGAAATATCTAAAACCAACTGGGTGTTTTTGAACCAACTGCGTCATTGAGGGGAGGCCTTCAAAGGGACGGCCTGGCCCGATGATCTTCCTGCTCCCTCACTGGTGTTTGAATGCTTGTTCTCAACATCACGGGTGATTCAACAAGTACGTATATATGAACACAGCATTACAGATATGTATAGATGTGTGTATTTCAGGATGTACAGCGTGCATGTTTGTATGTGTACATATACACTATTCATTAGCATTATGAGCATTATTGGCATTCTTGGCATTATTAGCATTAATGCATTGTTAGTAGTATGAGTATTCTTGGTATTGTTGGTATTATTAGTATTGTTATAGTCGAAGGAAGTTTAGAAGTCAAACTTCCGACAATATGGACAGATGAAAAGCAGAGTAGGGAAGAGGCAGGGAGAAGAGAAAGATTAGAAGAGATGAGTAGAAGAGAAAGAGTAAGATGCGCGAAAAGGTAGGAAAGTCGCGATTCACTGTGTTTTTCCAATGATTTGTGGCTCCGGAGGGTCGAAAAGTAGGCTCGCTAGAGCGGCGGGTGCGGAGCCAGCTGGCCAGATGAGAGATGAAAAATTGCACGTCGTTGTGGCGCGAAGCACATTTCAAAGTCAAAATGTACAAAACACACCAGGTCCGGACCACTTTCGGCAGTTGAGATGTCGAAAAAGTGCACGCCGTTGTGGCGCGAAGCGCATTTCGAAGTCAAAATGTACAAAACACACCAGCTTCGGACCGTTTTTGGAAGTTGAGACGTCGATAAAGTGCACGCTGTTGTGGGGCGAAGCACATTTCGAAGTCAAAATGTTAAAAACACCAGGGGTTCGGACCACTTTTGGAGGTTCAGATGTCGAAAAAGTGCACGCCGTTGTGGCGCGAAGCACATTTCGAAGTCAAAATGTTAAAAACACCAGGGGTTCGGACCACTTTTGGAGGTTCAGATGTCGAAAAAGTGCATGCCGTTGTGGCGCGAAGCACATTTCGAAGTCAAAATGTTCAAAACACTAGGGGTTCGGACCACTTTTGGAAGTTCAGATGTCGCTTCGCTTCACTACACTACATTACACTACACTACACTCCACTACACTACATTACACTACACTACACTCCAGTACACTCCACTACACAACACTACATTACACTACACTACGCTCCGCTACACTACACTACACTACCTCACATTGCACTAAACTACAGTACACTCCACTACACTTCATTACACTATCTTCCACTACACTTCACTACATTACACTACACTACACTCCATTACACTACAACTACACAACTACACTCCACTACACTCCACTACACTAAATTACACTACACTACACTACATTACACTACACTACACTACATTCCGCCACACTCCACTACACCACAGATAGACAGGTAGACAGACAGATAGATAGATAGATAGATAGATAGAGAGATAGACAGGTAGACAGATAGACAGATAGACAGATGAAAGGGAGAGAGAGAGAGAGAGATAGATAGATAGATAGGTAATTAGACGAAAGAGAGAGAGAGGGAGAGAGGCGAGCTGGGTAGATGATATAGATAGATAGTAGATAGATAGATAGATAGATAGATAGAAAGATAGATAGATAGATAGATCGATAGATAGATAGATAGATCGATAGATAGATCGATAGATAGATAGATAGATCGATAGATAGATCGATAGATAGATAGATAGATCAATCGATCGATCGATCGATAGATCGATAGATACATAGATCGATACATAGAGAGATAGATAGATACATAGAGACTCAGAGAGAGAGATAGATAGATAGATAGACAGACAGACAGACAGATAGATACATAGATAGATGGACAGACAGACAGATAGATAAATAGTCAGAGAGACAGCTAGAGAAATAGATGGAGTCAGTGGCTTCGCTCTACCATCCGTGATTCACAACAACCAACCTCTCCTATAGGTTTCCTATGTTTGAAACTGCCGCCACCGCATTGTGCGGTACTACTGGTATGACAGTATTATTTATTAGTATTATTAGTACTGTTAGTATTGTTAGTAATGTTCATATTATCAGGATTACAAGTATGATTAGTTAGTATTATTAGTATTATCAGTATTATTAGTCTTATTAGTATTATCACCAGCAGTTTTGTTATTATCATTATCATAATACATAATATGTATATATACATATTATATGCTTACATCAATGATCCTTAATGTGCTTGTTTCTATGACGCATATTTCTACTATGACGCGTCAATTATCATCTTCTTTATACCAATATTGTGATGACACCTGCGTAGAAGCAACCCACTGAAGTTTTGAGCCGCCTTCGATCGATTTCCCAGAAATCCAGCAATGCTGCTGGCGGCTCTGTAAGCACCAGATGCCTTCCTCGGCTTGGTCTTTCACATCTGGAAGCTGGAGATCAGATTTAGATTTGTTTTCTGATGTTTCTCTATATACTGGGAAAACAAAATATTGTAAGTTCCAGGCCAGCCAGATGCTCAGAATGCCGGAATATTTTACTTATTTAAACGAAATGATCCTTAAAGTTAGGGATAACCTGGCACAGTAGATCCTAACTCTCATTTAGGTTTTACGTGGCACTGGTACTCAATGACCCATGATTTACTGTCAGTCTGCTGAAACCCCTGAGAGTCAAAATCACTCACAATAGCAAACAATATCATGTAACCATGAAATTGCTTCACGGTTAATGCAGTTTCACACACAGGTCTTCTGTTTCTTGCTTCAGTCTTAGTAAGGATGTTGGATGGTTTTCACTGGCTTCCGTTCACCGATTTGCTAAAGCCAGTCCCTGATACACCCTAAAAAGCTATTTCGCCTGGATTTTAGGATATATATATATATGTAAAGACTATAGACTATTAATATCTTAATGTATCTATATGTCATGTACATAATATCCCTTCTGTAGCAAACAACAAAAAGTACGAAAACACGTACATATGTATATATATATATATATGAGTATCAACCCTTTCACCCAGTTGAGGGTCCGTTGCCGGTTTTTTCTGCTGAGGAACAGAAGTTGGAAATGCACCCAGCGCCGTACGGCGGGCAACATCAAGAGGCTACCTCATAGTGAAACTGAAGCGGGCTGGCAAGCAACCATTCAGTACATAATACATGTCATGATATGTATGTATATATATATATATATGTATATGTACACATACAGATCAGTATATAATATTATACCATTATTATACATATTTTTGAGGCTCAGAAAAAAACAATGGCAAGACAAAGTTTTGGCAAGATTAGCCATTGGTAAAATTAGGTTTGGTTTATTCATACGCCGAAATATTTGTGGGAAATTCTCAGGTTGTCACAAAGCTAAAATGCTGGCAGATTCTGGGATGGTTACCCCATTCCTAAGCATGCAAGACGAGGTCGTCTAGCTAGTCTAGTTAGCACTGATAATGCTAAATGAATTCCAATCCCGATTTGAGGAACAACGAAATTCATGATTTCCGCGATATTTAACATCATTGATCACGCTTGGCATGGCTAATCTTGTGTGTAGATGGGTCCAACAACAGGGCTTGATATGGACCCCAACAAGAATAGCCCAGACTCAGGAAACTTGAGAGTCGAGGTGACCAATCTGATTTCTGTATATTGATGTAATGCAATCAGGTAAAAACCCAGAACAGCGACCCATGTCCCAATCCAAGATGTAACATAACATGAATGGAGCCCCACCCAGCTGAAATTGCCACTGCATACATCTCATATTTTTCAAGTTTTCCCAAATGCGGTTTTGTATAACAAACATCCCCATATCACCGATATCCCGTGAAAACTCAACATTTCAGGCCGCTAAAGAAAGCCAAGTTGCCGACGATGACCCCATAGACCCCGTGGAGGGTGCAGTAGAGAATGGCCCAAGAGGATCTCAAGTCACAGCACCGACTGGAAACCGTGTTGATCATTGGTAAATGGAAGTTCACACCTCCCAAAGTTGAGGATTTCATAGGCTTTAACTATGTTTCAACACATCCCCCCACTGAATGGTTTCCGTTTCAAACACATTCGATTGATTTCACTTGGAAAGCCATTGACGCGACAAGAACCCAGTGCGAGATCCTAGTGGTGAATCCAGGTGAGCAGCGTCCACAACAAAGACTCTCCCAAATTCTCCCAAAACTGTGGGATTCCCAAATTGAACATGTGACAATTGTGTTGTGCTTTTGTTTGTTTCTTGCAATCCTCAATTCGATTATAAATTATAAACCACAACTTCAAGCAACAAGGGCCAAGCATGTATTGGTCAAGTGATGTCAAGTGGGTTCTGCGAAACAGGTATTCAGTTGTTGCACCAAATATTTGGCCTTCATTCAGTGGTTGCAAGGTCTTCAAATACTAATGACATCGGCGATCCAAAATGCCAAGTTGCACAGTCTTTCCCCAAGAGGCCTCAGAGAGTCAGAGTCCATCAGAGTCTATACTTCCGAAACCGTCCAAAAACGTTCCAAAACTACACTTCCCTTTTTCCAACGTCACCTAATGCGCTACACGAACTATACAAGCACCAATACCGAAACAGAACATTCTTGTACCGCCCTTTTTAAATTCTGTGGGCGTGAGCCCTAGAAGTACAAATAAGAACTGATAAGCAACATCAACAGCTTGAGTAGGTTTGCAGATTTCGATGGCTAATTTCAGGGTCAAACAATGTAGAATGTCGGTATAATTACAAGGGATGTTCCATTGCTACAGTGGCTGGTGGCGAAATCCTGCACCAGTTGGTAGGTGATTTTTCCCATTATATATCCCATTATTTAGATTTATTTAGTGTTTCAGTTTCATGTGTCATCATTGAATTTTCAATTGTGGAATTGTGCCATGCTTGTTTCTTTTTTTTGTTTTTCTCTTTTTGTGTTTTTTACTTTTTTCTGTTTTTTTTTTATGATTTAAAGAGGTTTAAACAGAACCTGGAAATCCAAACGAAACTAAACGACCACCAAAACACCACATAGATAAAATTTTGTGACAACTGCTGCAGTTGATTTCGCCACCATCCACCGGAGGCACCATCCCCCACCGGCGCCGCCTTCACGGCCATCGCGGGCAGCAGCACCACGAAATCGGTGGCACCCTGGTGAGAAACTCACCACGTTTCACCACGCAGTAAATGATGGTGTGCTATAAAACAACCAGGCGAAAAACATAATCAAAGATGCATAAAGATACCGTGAGATAGATATCTAGTTGGTGGAATAAACATGAAACCGTATACTGTAGATGTAAAATCATGTAAATGTCTATCTAATCTATCTATGTATGAGGAACTTTGCGTTGTTTGCAAACACTGGTCCTCTTGATTGGTTTCCCCTGACCACTGCGAATGACCCACGAGCTGCTCAACCTCCATCTTTGCCACTTGACTGGAATCACCTTCAACGGAAAAATAAATCCGAACTGACGGTTGGATTATTTTTGAAAATAAGACCCAACTATAGAGGATTGTTCCAAGCATTTTTTGCAACAACCTTTTGAATGGAGTCAAATTTTCCATGATCTATCCCTAAAGATATCCAGCCCACGGCTTCACAAGATTCCCATTCCCAGATCTCCTTGGTCAAGTGGAGCATGGCAAGGCCTACCTGAACTGTGGCAATCCCCGGGTAGATTCGTGTCATATCGTTTCCAAGGATCATGGAACCATAAACTGGGGACTTCGAAAATCGGAGGATACAAAACTAATCCGTAATCCTCCTAATCCTGGTTGTTACACTAATCCGTTGCAATGCGTACTCCGGTGCTCTTATGCTACTGGAATTGAATAATTTCGGAACGCATCCCCAAGCGGCACTATTTGTTTTTGACTGCTGCTCTCTGCAGGCAGGTTCGCCCGCGCACCCAAGCAGCAGCCCAGCCAGCAGAGAGCAAAGCTGCCACCAGAGCACCCAGCAGCAGCCCCGCCCAGCAGCAGCAACAGCGGCAGCAGAAGCAGCCAACCAGCACCCTCAACGCCGCACTGCTTGCGTCTTCCTTCTCCGCGACTGCTGGGGGGGCACGATTAGCAGTTTGAGGCCCGGCGCTGGACTAATGGTAAGACGTCGGCATCTTAAGCTGAAGTGCAGCAATGCGAAGGAGAATCGGGGTTCAACTCCTGCCAGGGCTCCTCTGCAAGGCGTGGTGCGACTAAAGTTTTGTGTTTCCAGCGCTGCTTGGGCACAGCTTTGTGTTACCAATATGCTGTGCTGTTGCGCTTCGTGCGCTCCCTTTGTTGGGGTTTGCGGTTTTTGGTTCCGTAATTGAAACTTCCGCCACCGCCTTGCGCGGTACTATATATGAATACGTATATGATAATATGTAAGTTTCCTTTGTTATGCAAGTTTCCTTTATATGTAAGTTTCCTTTGTGATGTAAGGTTTTCTTGCGCAGTCGTTTTGTGCAGGGTAGTGAAGTCTAGAGTAGTGCATAGTTAGAGCATGGATCGTGTAGAGTAGTGCAAAATGTGTTGTGCAAGAGTAGCCTAAAGCAATAGTGTAGAGTACGTACTACGGAGTGCCTCTTAAACAAGCGTAACTAGCACAGGAACTGTTACATGAAGGCCACTCACGACCAGCAATCCACAATCCGGCAATCCGCAATCCGGCGCAAAGATGAGGGATTAGACTTGAAGTGGCCAGAAAAACCAAGGATGGACATTTCACCAACCGCCGGCGCAAAGCCGAAGCCGTAAAACTGGTCTTGAAAAATGGAGCCGAAATGTGCTGATTTCCATAATTCGTAAATTACCCCTATCTGAACTATTGCAGTTGCAAGACCGCCAACTATCCTTTCACACCTGAAAACTTGGATGGACCCCAAAAAAGTTGCTTTGGAATTCCTCTTGGAAAATATCCCTTATATATTGGGGTTTCATAATGAATTTTCAGGGGGGCACCCCAGTGGGAAGCTTTGCCAACAGGGAATCGGTTGGCCAGGCTTCGGTCGTTACAGTTCAACTGTAGATACTGTACATCCACGACATAGAGTTGATCGATGCTTATAAGTTCATAGATGTTGATAGTGTAAATCTAAGCCTGACACACCAGCTTCATGCCCAGTATCAAGTTCACCAACATCATCCAAAATGTATCTCGCCACGCGCCGCGCACATTTCCCCACTGAGGCTTGGCACCCAGAGACGCCCCACAGTGGCACGGGAAGGTAGGCGCAGGCCCAATGCCAAATAGGGAAGCTGCACCAAATGCCTCGGGACCGGCTTTGAGATACAGAATTGGGGTCCCCAAGAGAATTCGGTGGTAAACTAGATGGTTAATGATTGTTATTGGTTCACCTGGTTGGGAAACTCAATGCGTAGCTCCTGGGCTTCCCAGGAAGTATTGCAGGAACTATAACCCCTCCGAATCGGCCCCTGCTAACCACAGAGGTTCCAGGTTTCCGACTCTATTTGGGGGGTGCTATGTGTGGATGTACAAACATGCACGTATGAATCGTATGAGCGTGTTGGACTATACATTTTCGGGTTCCGTGAGGTTTTGGTCTTGAGACATGCCTAGTGATACAATCTGATTTCATGAAACACGGCTGGAAAATAAATCTCTACAGCATGTTTTGTGGGAAAATTGTTAGCACATTTATAGGGTTTTCCAAGCCACCCAGTCTACTGGAGGGTATGGAATTGTGTACTCTACGAATTCATTAAGGATGCATCAGTTCACCACCAGGAGTGGCAATCATCTGGGATCTCCCAATTATGTCAACCCAGGAAAAAATGCAGGTTTACCAAGATAGTGGAACCATTTCTTATCATGCCTTGCTGCCTTACATTTACATCAATTTAGCATGTTCAATGTGTCCCCTTTTTTGTACATGAATCAGGGTTTCTTGACGACATTCTGGTTCAATGACTGTCTCTCTCTCTCTCTCTCAAACATCGTTTGTTGCTTAAGCTGGATGTTCACCACATACTCATGCTCATACATGATCTTGACTGGGATACAGGCAGGCCCATACGTTGTCTTTTAGTGAAACCATGACCCTGTAGATGGCACAAAATGAGACCCCGGGTCTGGCCCACGGTGATTTGCAGTTATACCATGTTATACCCCTGAATTCATGTGAATTCACAGAATCCCGTTTCAAGGTTTCATTCAGCAAAATAAAGATATGGACAGATTTACAACCTGTAGGGAAAGGAACATATTCATTTGTATTTGGGAGTTTGTAATCCAGAAATTTATTCTACATATATATTTGACATTCATTCTGGGTATCTTGACATATCCTCTGACATCACTTCGGGTAAACCTTCTGAGATAATTTCCTGACATAGATTGGGGCAAACATTCTGACATCAACTCTGGCATCAGCTCTTGCATATCGTTTGACTTTATATATGTGCCAAATATTATATATAAATAATATTTCGACAATTGATCTGGACATTGTCGTGTGGTTCATTCTGACCCCAACCCTTCGAGGCACACAGAGTCTGCGAAATTGGGGCACCGGATCCGGTAGCTGGCTACAACATTGCTACAGCCATTCCAAATTGGGGTGAAAAATCATGGAAAAAAGTATTATATAATGATGTTTAATGGTTATTTAATGTTATTTAATGTTATTTAATGATTTAATTGTGATTTAATGGAATTTATTGGGATGTTGACGGGGATATGAGCAATGGGATGGGATATTCATGTGGGCAAAACAATGTCATAAACCACCCATGACTGGGAATGGTTTATACATACCACCTATTAAAAAAAATGTTGCCTTGGGGATGATGAATTATTGTTTTACCCACATTACTTGGGGTATCTGAACCATCTACTACAGGATGATGATGCACATATATGTACACAATTGTACACATACATATATAACAGTGCATGGGGAACATTTCATCCCTCTCCTATGCGGGCAAAACCACCAGGTCGGCCCTCCTTCATCTATGACATCAACCCTTGCTTTAATATCACCTTGTCTGATAAACTTAGGGCGGTTACCAAAGCGATGTCTCCTATTGAAACGGGCTGCCCCTTCATTTTTTTATCATACAAGTTTATCATCCGTTCAGGGTTGTCCTCATCTGCGATATATGTTCAACATTGATAGTTGAGTCTCTGTCGGTGTTGTTGTTGTTGTTGCTGTTGTTGCTGTTGCTGTTGCTGTTGTTGTTGTTGTTGTTGTTGTTGATTATCTTGTTGCTAATCTTGTTGTTGTTGTTGTTGTTGTTTTTCTTGTTGTTGTTATTTTTCTTGCTGCTGCAGTTGCAGCTGTTCTTGTTGTTGTTGCTGCTGCTGTTGTTGTTGTTGTAGTTGTTGTTGCTGCTGCTTTTCTTGCTGTTGTCGTTGTCGTTGTTCTTGTTCTTGTTGTTGTTGTTGTTGTTGCTGTCGTTGTTCTTGTTGTTGTTGCTGCTGTTGATGGTTATATCATATCTAATGAAATCCAGGTACATGATGATACATGTATTTAACACAACATTGATGATTTTTCTCATTTTACATGAACGGTTTTTCATTGATTGTGCTGCCCGAGTTGCATCAGGATATACATGATGGAAATCGTCCCAATGGTGAACGCACCTTCACGGCATGTCATTCAAACATGGCTTGCTGGAAAATCCACCATTCAGTTCGATGATTTCCCCATTAAAACCTCCGTTGAGTTCGGGGATTTCTTGGCTACGCAGCCATATTTGATTACCAGAGGCTAATCGTCATTATGTTTTTCCAAGTGGATCTTAAAATTTGAGCCATCTTTTGGATCTAAATGAGGCTCACATCCGGAAAACAGATCGTATGAACTTGTTACCCTCTGGTAATTGAACACAGCTAATGGAAGCCATGGCCCATGTGGTTCAATGATTTACCTATTAGAAATGGTGGTTTTCAAAACCTAATCGAAGAGTATAGCAAAGTACTGAAATGGGACTTAAACAGTACTTGACATTGCCCGAAGGAAGTTTAGAAGTCAAACTTCCGATGTAAGTGCGCGAAAAGGTAGAAAAGTCGCCATTCATTATGTTTTTCCAATGGTTTGTGGCTCTGGAGGGTCGAAAACTAGGCTCGCTAAAGCCGCAGGTGCGGAGCTGTCTGGGGAGATGAGAGATGAAAACTTGCACGTCGTTGTGGCGTGAAGCACATTTCGAGCCAAAAAGTGTTAAACAAACTCACGGTCTCAGACCACTTTTGGAAGTTGAGATGGTGAAAAAGTGCACAGCGTGGCGCTGCAAAGCACATTTCGAAGTCAAAATGGGAAAAACACCATATGCCCGGACCACTTTTGGAGGTTCGGATGTGGTAAAAGTGCACGCTGCTGTGGCGGGAAGCACATTTCGCAGTCAAAATGGTAAAAAAAAACACGACATGGTCGGACCACCTTCGGACGATCAACCACACCACACCACACCACACCACACCACACCACACCACACCACACCACAACGACAACCACAACAACAACAACGACGACGACGACGACGACGACTACTACTACTACCACCACCACCACCACCACCACCACCACTGCTACCAGCTACCACCACCGCTACCGCTACCGCTACCGCTACCGCTCTGCAGCTACAACTACAACTACTACGGCAGCTAGCTACAACTACAACTACAACATTGCAACTACAACAACTACAACTACAGCTACTACTCGAACTACTACAACAACTACAACTGCAACTACGACAACAACTACTACAGCGACAACTACAACATTACCACGACAACTGCAACAACATCAACTATAGCTACAGTACAACTACAACGACACTAATTACAATACAACTACAACTGCAACTACAATTAAATTGCGCTACACTACACCACACTACGTACAGCACTTGTGGTTCAGGTGACCACTGCAACCACCTCAAAAACACAACTCCAACCATCTTTCAGTCCATCAGTGGGTTCGCTCTGCCATCCATGCATCACAACAACTCACCTCTCCTATAGTGTCCTATCTTTGAAACTTCCGCCAACGCCTTGTGCGGTACTACTGGTATCATATTTCAACCACATATCCTGTCATATACTATCCATGCCAGCTTTATGTGCTACAGGACCCTATGTGTGGCTAGAAATAGATAGAAATAGCATGGTTGCTCTCCATTGCCAAGTTTTACTCTAAGGCTCAGACTTCCATTTACGACTATGTGGGATATGACCATATGTATATATATATAATATTAAATATTATGTATGCATAAACTTGCATCAATCATATTCTAATTATTATTCTGAGATACAATGTGTGTACAGGCCCATCTGTGATTATGTTTATTGATCATATTAATGATGTGTCTGTCTCCGATAGATCCAAATGTATCCAAATGTGGCATTTGTTGAGTCCAAAAGTTGTTTTTGCCCTGAACGAGCTCACAAACTGGGGCTTACTGATGTGACACAGAAGCCTCTGTCATCCGTGTTGGTCCAAAGGGTTTTCACATATTTTCACTACTACCCTCTGGTAATTACACATGGTTTGCTTGAAGACTTGAAGATTCCTGATTTATATAGATGATTTCCTGTGATTTTCCCATTGACATGGTGATTTCATAATACTGTAATTAATAGGGGATCCCCAAAATGGTTGGTTTATAATGGAAAATCCTATTAAAATGAATGATTGAGGGGTACCCCCATTTCAGGAAACCTCTAAATGCCCATTTCGTGCGGGAAATGACCAGCTAGCCGACAAAACACCGGCGATCGACGGGTCGGCCTAGATCACAGTCTGTCTCTTCATCCTCGATGTGGCAGGGTTTTCCTTCATCAAAATGTGGTGGAAGCTGCTTCCTTGGCGAAAATCTGAAGTGGAAGTGGGAAATGTATGAAAATAAAAGGAATGGACCATGATGGATCTGCGTGATACATGGGTTTGTTTGAAATATATAGTACCTCTCAATCCATTGCTTAGTCTTAGTCATGCTTATATAATCATCATTTTCCCTGTTAAAATGGCCATTGAGAATCCACACAGCAAGCTTAGGATAGTGCCAGAAAGCAGGTTACTATCCAGGCCCTTTGTTCGGTGAAGAACATCAGAGGCAGCGGCAGCATCGGAAGCAGGGAAAGCAGGGGAAGCAGCAGTAGAAACGGTAGTAGCAGCGGACCAGCATGGCCTGGGCCTTGATCCATACCGACCGTATTTTGAATATTCAAATATTGTCAGTTCTTTGCGCGGACGAGAGCAATGCGGGTGTGTTTCTTGCGCCCTGTGGCGACCTATTCATCTCAATTCAATGATTGCTTAAATCATGTTTAACCATGTTAAACCTTCAGTATTGTGCGAAGCGGATCATACAACCAATCACCAGGGTTTACCCCCAAAAAACACCCATTGCGACCAAGCTTCATGTAATTCACCAATGTGTCTGTATGCCACACCGCACACTTGATGCCAAGGATAATGAGCAGAATCGAACCCACCTCCCACCGCAAAAGTGCCCACGGTCTTGCAACTCGGTGCAATATGATATTAATATGGGGAAAAACATGGGAAATCCTATGGGAAAACCATAAATGTATATATCTTGAATCAATTTGAATTGAAATGAATTGAATATCAAGTCCTAATCACTCCGACTTATGGCTAGATATGGAAAGTGATTTCACTGCATGTCTGGTATTGGGGCCTTATGATGTAAGATCTCCAATGACCACAGCTCCAAATACAGTTTGCAGTGGACGATCCTGGAACTCAGCGAATGTATCGTACCCGGATTGTAAACCAAATACAAACCAGCCTACATAGAAGCACTTTGCAAACAAGTGAGAAGTGATTCAAAACCCGGCGACACTGCGTTTAAGATAACACGACATAATACGACATGTTGTAGCTGGTATTGCCTGGTATAGCTCGATAACCAACCCCATGTGGGAAATAATCGAATGGGCATGAAGTGCAGCTCGTCTCCAATGAATGTGGCATCAAAAGATCAGCAAATTGAATCGGTGAAAAATCGGGTTGTAACTACTTGTAACTGCAACCCAGAAAAAGTCCTTAAAAAAAAGGTAACAGCAACAAAGAAGGGATCTTGTGTTTGGAATGATTGATTCCTGGTATGTTGCAGTGGCCAGGGGAGCTGATTGGGATAAACGGGTCCTAGAATAAGTACCATCCTAGAATATATCAAAATATACCACATATACAGCCGGTTCAATGTTGAACGACTTCAGTCCAGCCTTGGGGATTTTCAATTTGATATCGATTACTCCAAGATGGGTAGTTGCTGGACTTGGAATTGGACATCTCCTATGTTTGATCCTGACTATATCCCATTCATCCAATATTTTTTTGTTCGCATAAAACCTCCCTCGTGAAATATCTCAAAAGATATCCTCATTATCTCCATTCTATTCCAGTAGTTGGTCGGTTAATTAGTATCATGATCCCAAACATGTTCCATATTTTATCAGAATATCTATAATATTCCCAGTCTTGCTGGTATATTAATCCCATTTAATCCGGCTAATATTCATGCATATTCCAGATGTTGTGGGAATATTCCCACTGACTTATCCAATTATATCTCTATATCTGACCCATGAATCCCAAAAATCTGCCCCAAACCCACCTTGGAGCCGAAGCGATCCGAAGGAAGGACCGCGCAGAGCCACGCCAAACATCCAAAGGAGCGCAGCACGTCGCGAATCAACAGGAAAGCGGCGGCTTGAGAGGTCCAAGAGGTATAGACCTCAATCAGAGAAAAAATCGTCATATAATCATATACATACATGTATCTGTGCAAATACATAAAATATGTACATTCTATATGATTTTATGTAAACACACACACATATATTATATATGCATGTATACATATATGTATGTAAATCTACAACTTAATACATGTATGTCTGCCTCTGATCTCATTGAGCGAATATTTACAGGTTTTTCATAAGTACATGATTGTACCTTTACATCCGTGTACATCAGCATGCAAGTCCTTGTACTTGATGTGGGAACACCCATTTGGCAAGTCCTTGTCCACATTGCCCCCCTTCTTGTGCGGCACCCAACACTTTAAAAAGACGGTAGAAGCTATGGGCTATGGGAAAGGTGTCAACACAAAACCTATCCTTTTCAATCCTTTTCAGGTATCAAACCATATCAAACTATCTCATTTTTGGGTATGATTTTGAGCCAGTCGCATAAGTATTGGATTGCGGGGATCGTTGATATACATGAAATGTCCGTGGTCCATTGGATTCGAATCCCCCGATGTCAGACATTGGATCGAATCCATGGATTTCAGGATAGTTGAAGCATTTGAAACATGTTGAAACAAATGCTGCTCTGGAATGTATGAGTGGTTCAATGAGACTCCTATGTATCATTATGTATCTGTGTATATATAAGCTTTATGTGATCATCTAAGTGCTTGTCTATCAAGCAAAATCTTGGAACTGCATGTTTACTTGAACTTCCAGCTTCTAACACGGCCGCGAAAAAAAACGCTTTTCGCCGGGCGACCCACCACATGGAGAGGAGCATGAAGACTGCGCCCAGCAGAAATGCTGGCCATCGCACTCGCAAGTGCACCTGGGATCTGCGTACACCAAAACAGCTGGATGCTCAACTGCGAAATATGTGATTATCAGTATAATGTGATTACTGTTGTAAAAATGTAGGTCAAACATCGAAATTGGCGAAACGGGCCGTGTTACAAAACGTTACAGGTATATGTACAGTATATTATATATATATATACACAGTATATATATATATATTACATACACGCAATGGGTGACCTCTAATGGCTGTAATGGCTCTGCCGGACATGGTTTTCATGTCGGGATTCCGGACAGATCATGATGGTCCTCGATGGTCACTGGATAGCTTTCATGGGGGATACTCCGGGCATCACATTGAATTCAGTTGATGTTCAAAAGGGGCAAGCCCTCCTCGAACATCACATCCAGTTGCCAGCCCTTTGAAAAAACTGCGCATCTTTCGCTGGGTTCTGTGACCTCTAATCTCAGCATTGTGAGTACAGTTCCACTGCTCTTCATTCCTTACAATCTTACAGCACTTCAAGACCTTTTGAAGCCAGCAACAAACCTCCAAAGCACCCAAAAAACTCTGCTGAATCCATGTTTGATCTCCTTGGCTCCCAGATGTCATCCCCAACTTGTCAAGAAGGGCTAGCTTCTTTTGGGCAAAGCTTTCAAACCCATGGATGATTGAAAGTGGCAATGAGAAACAACAGGGGTTAACCACATACACTGGTAGGACAAAAGTTGCGCTTGTTGAGCTTCCGACGGTGAACATGTTTGGTTTCTTCTTCTGCACACCCTTTCCCCTTAGAATCCTAGCATGGAGCTTTGTCGGACCCCGGTCGAATTTCCACCCTCCAAAAGCTTTTAATCTTATAGATTTAAAAGCGGGTGATAATTGACCGTCCCACACCTGCCACACGAAATGGACTTGGAAATGTGATCCGCGGTTGACCAAGGTGGATGCTGTGTCAAGCTGTCAAGAAGCATAAACTTTGTTCCTCCTGAAGGGTAAAAAAAGCTTATTCAGTGGGAATTGTCAAGTCAGCTGCTGCTTGTTGCACGTGCTTCAGCTTGGTCATCATACTCCACATAAAATATCTGCATCCTCTGGTTTCAAAGCCTTTCTGTGCAGCGCCTTTGCCTTCTTCATTGTTGCCATGGCGTCTCATTTGCAACTCTGTTCGATTGAGGATTTTGGGAAACGTCCATACTCTTTTCTGTAATGCTACACCTGTGCCGTGACGCAGGGTAGAAAAAGCTTATTCAGTGGGAATTGTCAAGTCAGCTGCTGCTTGTTGCACGTGCTTCAGCTTGGTCATCATACTCCACATAAAATATCTGCATCCTCTGGTTTCAAAGCCTTTCTGTGCAGCGCCTTTGCCTTCTTCATTGTTGCCATGGCGTCTCATTTGCAACTCTGTTCGATTGAGGATTTTGGGAAACGTCCATACTCTTTTCTGCAATGCCATACCTGTGCCGTGACGCAGGGTAAAAAAAGCTTATTCAGTGGGAATTGTCAAGTCAGCTGCTGCTTGCTGCACGTGCTTCAGCTTGGTCATCATACTCCACATAAAATATCTGCATCCTCTGGTTTCAAAGCCTTTCTGTGCAGCGCCCTTGCCTTCTTCATTGTTGCCATGGCGTCTCATTTGCAACTCTGTTCGATTGAGGATTTTGGGAAACGTCCATACTCTTTTCTGCAATGCTACACCTGTGCCGTGACGCAGGGTAAAAAAAGCTTATTCAGTGGGAATTGTCAAGTCAGCTGCTGCTTGTTGCACGTGCTTCAGCTTGGTCATCATACTCCACATAAAATATCTGCATCCTCTGGTTTCAAAGCCTTTCTGTGCAGCGCCTTTGCCTTCTTCATTGTTGCCATGGCGTCTCATTTGCAACTCTGTTCGATTGAGGATTTTGGGAAACGTCCATACTCTGTTCTGCAATGCTACACCTGTGCCGTGACGCAGGGTAAAAAAAGCTTATTCAGTGGGAATTGTCAAGTCAGCTGCTGCTTGTTGCACGTGCTTCAGCTTGGTCATCATACTCCACATAAAATATCTGCATCCTCTGGTTTCAAAGCCTTTCTGTGCAGCGCCGTTGCCTTCTTCATTGTTGCCATGGCGTCTCATTTGCAACTCTGTTCGATTGAGGATTTTGGGAAACGTCCATACTCTTTTCTGCAATGCTACACCTGTGCCGTGACGCAGGGTAAAAAAAGCTTATTCAGTGGGAATTGTCAAGTCAGCTGCTGCTTGTTGCACGTGCTTCAGCTTGGTCATCATACTCCACATAAAATATCTGCATCCTCTGGTTTCAAAGCCTTTCTGTGCAGCGCCTTTGCCTTCTTCATTGTTGCCATGGCGTCTCATTTGCAACTCTGTTCGATTGAGGATTTTGGGAAACGTCCATACTCTTTCTGCAATGCTACACCTGTGCCGTGACGCAGGGTAAAAAAAGCTTATTCAGTGGGAATTGTCAAGTCAGCTGCTGCTTGTTGCACGTGCTTCAGCTTGGTCATCATACTCCACATAAAATATCTGCATCCTCTGGTTTCAAAGCCTTTCTGTGCAGCGCCCTTGCCTTCTTCATTGTTGCCATGGCGTCTCATTTGCAACTCTGTTCGATTGAGGATTTTGGGAAACGTCCATACTCTTTTCTGCAATGCTACACCTGTGCCGTGACGCAGGGTAAAAAAAGCTTATTCAGTGGGAATTGTCAAGTCAGCTGCTGCTTGTTGCACGTGCTTCAGCTTGGTCATCATACTCCACATAAAATATCTGCATCCTCTGGTTTCAAAGCCTTTCTGTGCAGCGCCCTTGCCTTCTTCATTGTTGCCATGGCGTCTCATTTGCAACTCTGTTCGATTGAGGATTTTGGGAAACGTCCATACTCTTTTCTGCAATGCTACACCTGTGCCGTGACGCAGGGTAAAAAAAGCTTATTCAGTGGGAATTGTCAAGTCAGCTGCTGCTTGTTGCACGTGCTTCAGCTTGGTCATCATACTCCACATAAAATATCTGCATCCTCTGGTTTCAAAGCCTTTCTGTGCAGCGCCTTTGCCTTCTTCATTGTTGCCATGGCGTCTCATTTGCAACTCTGTTCGATTGAGGATTTTGGGAAACGTCCATACTCTGTTCTGCAATGCTACACCTGTGCCGTGACGCAGGGTAAAAAAAGCTTATTCAGTGGGAATTGTCAAGTCAGCTGCTGCTTGTTGCACGTGCTTCAGCTTGGTCATCATACTCCACATAAAATATCTGCATCCTCTGGTTTCAAAGCCTTTCTGTGCAGCGCCCTTGCCTTCTTCATTGTTGCCATGGCGTCTCATTTGCAACTCTGTTCGATTGAGGATTTTGGGAAACGTCCATACTCTTTTCTGCAATGCTACACCTGTGCCGTGACGCAGGGTACAAAAAGCTTATTCAGTGGGAATTGTCAAGTCAGCTGCTGCTTGTTGCACGTGCTTCAGCTTGGTCATCATACTCCACATAAAATATCTGCATCCTCTGGTTTCAAAGCCTTTCTGTGCAGCGCCTTTCATTGTTGCCATGGCGTCTCATTTGCAACTCTGTTCGATTGAGGATTTTGGGAAACGTCCATACTCTTTTCTGCAATGCTACACCTGTGCCGTGACGCAGGGTAAAAAAAGCTTATTCAGTGGGAATTGTCAAGTCAGCTGCTGCTTGTTGCACGTGCTTCAGCTTGGTCATCATACTCCACATAAAATATCTGCATCCTCTGGTTTCAAAGCCTTTCTGTGCAGCGCCCTTGCCTTCTTCATTGTTGCCATGGCGTCTCATTTGCAACTCTGTTCGATTGAGGATTTTGGGAAACGTCCATACTCTTTTCTGCAATGCTACACCTGTGCCGTGACGCACTGGTAGGACAAAAGTTGCGCTTGTTGAGCTTCCGACGGTGAACATGTTTGGTTTCTTCTTCTGCACACCCTTTCCCCTTAGAATCCTAGCATGGAGCTTTGTCGGACCCCGGTCGAATTTCCACCCTCCAAAAGCTTTTAATCTTATAGATTTAAAAGCGGGTGATAATTGACCGTCCCACACCTGCCACACGAAATGGACTTGGAAATGTGATCCGCGGTTGACCAAGGTGGATGCTGTGTCAAGCTGTCAAGAAGCATAAACTTTGTTCCTCCTGAAGTATTTCTATATACACGGTGTAATACAATATATATATGGTACCCCCCCCTGGTACCTACCTTTCCTTGATTTATACTGTAAATTACAGTATAATTTGCTTATTTTCATGGTTCGTGCAAAGTACTTGCTGTAGTTTGCCCAAGTGAGAACTTGTAACGCAGCACTTTGTGCAAAGCCTTCATAGCTTCATCCTTTTGAACCCACCCTCCCTCAAGCATGTAACCGTGATTCGTGCAAAGTACTTGCTGTAGTTTGCCCAAGTGAGAACTTGTAACGCAGCACTTTGTGCAAAGCCTTCATAGCTTCATCCTTTTGAATCCACCCTTCCTAAAGTGTCAAGCACGTGAACCACGTGGTTCGTGCAAAGTACTTGCTGTAGTTTGCCCAAGTGAGAACTTGTAACGCAGCACTTTGTGCAAAGCCTTCATAGCTTCATCCTTTTGAACCCACGCTCCCTCAAGCATGTAACCCACATGGTTCTTGCAAATGACTTGCTGCCAGCACAGATGTAGTTACGAAGAAAGGAAGGAATTAACAGTAAAAAGTAGGTATCAGGGGGGGGGTTAGCATATATATATATAAATATATCATAATCAATATCATATCTATGGTACATTAAAATGATCTATTGGAATTCAGATACATGTAATCTCTCTCTCTCTATATATATATATAGCGTTGTTTCCCTGGCGAGGCACACGTCGGTTGGCCCTTTGAGCTTCGGAGAGGTTTTTCGACACAAACTCACAACCTCAGGCCGCTTGATGGCTGTGAAGTGCCCAGCTTCCAGTAAGCTGTGGATATGGATGTTTATGAAGGAAAAAGGTATGAGGAAACAATAGGGAACATGATCTTTACCCGGAAATCAAGGGTCTGATATTTTCCAGTCAACCAGTTTGGGCAGATAAGATCACCGTGATCTTTCACTGGGTTACAGTTGATCATTGATCATGTGAACCTCCAACAATGGGGGAAACTGGCTCATGATCAATCGGACCAATTTCTGAGTTTATCCGATTTAACACATTTAACTACGGCAAGTAGAAACAAATGGTCCACTTTTTGGGGCCTGAAATGAGAAAATGCATTGTTTTCCCCATGACTGGGAGAACCTTACGTGGCAAAGCACTTCACCACAGAGTAATCCAATAGTCAATGTGAGTTTCGATTGGAAACGCTGAAAATTACTTCCCCAGGATGATTCTACATTTGCCATTTGCCCAAAACATCAGAACATTTCCGAGAATCTCCGGCCACCAGATGTGTAAAAATGCGGTGGATGTGTATACATGATAATATCATACACTAGTCATCAATGATCAAAAATCGTGGTGGTTAATAGATCTGTATATGTAATATACAGAGATACCCTGACTCCCCTAACATATGTAAACACATAGACAATTTGATAGACAAACATTTGTAATTAGACAATTAGAATCAAATAGACAAACAATAATAAGAAACAAGTATATCCAGAAGTAAGGCCATTTGGGGATGATCACGCTACTAGCATCAGCATTTCGATATATTTCGATGGACGTGGGCAGGGTCCATTGGGATCATCGGGATGAAAACAAGAAACAAATCTGAGTTATATGAAGATGAACACGGTACGTTCACATGCATTGATTATCATTGATTCATGCCATGTCATAGATTTTCTAGTCTTTGCCGTATGAATATTCTAAGGTGAAACAACAAGTCAAAGATCCTCCCCCTCTGCATTCACCTGCAATCTGGGAGCTTGTGTCATCGCCAGTATCCTTCACACCCATGGCAGCTGTCATGATGGCATTGGCAGGGCATGGCGTAGTAGTAGAAACTGGCGACGCTTTGCACAGTTCTCCTGCCACAAGCAGGACCCAACTCATCAAGATGCAACTGGAAACCCAAAAATTGGCTCTGGAAAATATGTTCCTATGAAACATGTGGCCAATTCTGGGCTTCATGTTAAAATTACACTTCGAGGTGATCTATCGAGTCCATTATCTCCCACTATATCTCGGTGGAACTTAGGGTTCCACATGGTTCCACATATTATTGTTATTATTATTCCACTGTCTTGTGGGACAAATTATATAATCACTCACCGACCTGAAATAAAAGCATCTTGGGATAGTTCACCCAATCAATTTTCCATCATTCCAGAATTCGTTGGTGTGAGGTCGTGGTGAATCTATCCAACATTTGGGGATACTCTGGGAGTTTGCAGTGGAAAAACTTCCAACATCTTTGACATCGTTTGACATAGCAGAAGCTAATCATGAAAGCTCAAGCAAGCTCAAGCATCAAACGTCACCAGAGTCAGTTTTGGCTCAGCCTTGGGGCTTCAAACATAAACAAATATGTAAAAATGCTTGTGTTCAAGAAGCTAACTGCCACCGATACGCGCCCTCGCCTGCTTTTGACATTGTTGCACGATGGGTGGGCGCGCGGTGCTACTGTTGCGACAAAGAGCTGGTGAAGCAATCCAAGTGGGAAGGTGGACACCACATGACACCACAAATACCCTCCAACTGACATAGACCCTTCATGACCCTTCCAAATAAGATCAAATAAGGGCTTGGAACAGTTGGAAGACTACTCTTCTCTTGGTCGATGGGCTGCTTTAATGCGTGGAATAGCGCACCCTCGAATCGACAGCCCGTGGCCTTTTTCTGGGACACCCAAGTGAACAAATCCACTACACAAAGAAAATCCACTCTTCCACCGCGGCTTCTTCAGGGCTTTGGCAAGGTTGCCAGGGGGCGTTACTAGGGTAGAAGGATGTGCAGATTCTCTCCCAAGGTTTCCCATTCCTGCCCAACTTGACCCAACATCGGGGGTAAAAAAAAACATCTTGCCACGGCCAATCTTGGACAGCCGTACAGCTTGAACTGGGATGTCACATCTCCCCCTAAAAATATGTAGCCAAGATTAGCCAAGTGTAGCCAAGAAACAAGCCAATGCTTGGCTAAGGTCTACCCAGATCTTTACTGTATCCAGGGGGCGTTGTCACCCATGGGGGTTGTCACACCAGGGGCAACAGGGATTCAGGGCGGACCAACTGAGTTGAAATGCTAGGTTCACCTTCCAACCCACCATGTACGGTGACTGGGACCAATAAAGGCATTGTAGTCCAGCCAACCTAGTTGTAACCGCTGGTTTACTGAGGATGAGGGTGGGCTTTCCATTTTGTGTCATTTATAGTATAATTATATTCATATGCACAGTGCCACCTCAATGTATCAACCCGAGTCTATCAATTCGCGGTCGAAACTACCTAGACATCAGGCAGGCCAAGGTCTTGCGTCAAAGCCACCCCCGTGAACCAAAAACATGTGAGAAAGTCACTGCTGAGATGCTCATCCTGCTTTTTAGGGATGGAACATGCAAACATGTAGGAATCCAGCAGGCCAGTTATGGATGTTGTGCGCAGATTTTTTCCGATGATTGTTTCTCTCTATCTGCGGTGTATGACGTGGGTCACCCTTGTTATTGGGTCTACACAAGTTGTCTGAGCTGGCAGAGCACATAGCATCATGGATCATGGCATACGTACCGTACATTTTGGTGATAGGTGCGATGACCTGGGAATTGGTCGGTTTCTCCTTTTCTCCTCATCCATCACACGTCTTCCATTGCCCTGTCGCAATTTTGCGACATTTCCACACTGCATTGGCAAAACATAAGCACACAAAGTGCTGGGACATTCCCCTGACTCCGTTCCTCCCAACGATACATACCACAGACAGCAGGTCCATGCTTTTTTTTACAATGACTAGTTTCCGAGTCCGTTGGAGATCTGTGTTGGTTGCCGGGGTCCTTGCTAAAATGTCCCTCAGTCACTATTCGAACGATTGGCCTGTCTCAAATCAATTCGAGACTCTACCCACATGGTACAGTATATGCAACCCATGGTGGGGGCAGAAACCAACTTATCTATAGAGATAGCCACTTACAGGATCTCTTCCTCCTGGCAATCTAACACGATCCAAGTCGAATTCTTCTCTTGAAGAGCTTTTCTGTTTGCTTTGTTCCCATCTCGCATAGAATGTAATCACTGATTGATTGAAACCATGGAAGCTTTCTAGCCAAAGCATGATAGAGTAATTTCCCAAACATGAAATAAGAGGTTGATCAGTGGCTACCTCGCAGCTCAGCTCCCACGATTCCCGAAGGCTGTGGGTTCTTGTGGCCAGAGAGTCATTGAGCCTCGCGCTGCGAAAGGCCGAAAAATGCCGGCCTTTGGTCTGATCCAGTCCCCTGAGAATGGAGTCTAACTAACTTGTTACCGTGCATCTCAGGAATATCCAGGAATGGCAGCTACAGTAACTATGCTAGTCATGGCATGTCATGGCTAAGCAAGCTGCAAAACTCTTGGCTGGATATGGCTGGATAGTGCATTCATATATACATGCGGCTAAAACGTAAGCCGTGGCACTACTAGTAGCAGGTCAATGAAAGGGTAATTACCACTGAAAAAGGGATCAAATATGGTAGGATTGTTGACCAAAAAACTGACGGTTTGCGAAAATGAAGCCTTCAACGATGACAACAGCAGAAACTGCTGGCAAATATGAGCAGTGAAATATGGGGTTCTCTCAAAAATTGGAAACCCTAAATCCTATGGTTTGTTGTAATCAATGTTCTTCACAGTGAATATATCGAACTTGCCATAAGTGGAGGTATTGCACACCCGCGGCGTGGGGGACGGAGTGCCGTGTCAACGAGCTTTGCATCACCCCATGAGTCACATCGTCCACGTAGACCGATCATGTTGCATGATATACTGACATACAGTCGGAAATACCATCTAAATATCTAACCGGATGTATCCGGCTCACGTTCTGTTTTGTTGAAATCCTGACATATAGTTTGAGATATTCTCTCTAACATAGGCATGCAAAACTGCTATTTGAATCTATTTGAAAGATTTTGAAAGTATTTATGATCTTTGAGGTCCAGTCCCAATGTCAGGAGTGGGGAGAGATCGAAGACCCTCACTGCCTCACCTAGAAGTACGTTTCTTTGTAGGATTGGGGGATTGTCAAATGATGGCAAATGTATACCGATGTTTTGTACTTGTTATACTTGTTATCATATCTCGTCTTCACATGTCTTCACTGGACATTGCCAACAGGTTCTTTAGACTTCACATCCACCAAGTGCACAACACATGCCATCGGCCATCAGGTGGTGATTCATCCCCACATCCTAACTCTGATCCTGGTTGCTTCTCCATTCACCAAGATTCAGAGATACACGTTTGTAGTTGATTGTTTGGAGAAGATTCATGCCAATGGTGTAGTTACACAATGTTACAGAGTTCTTGGTGTCATGGTCAATAATTACCGGTTAGCCCAGCCGCGCCTGTTCCCAGGGTAGATGGGACACCTGCCGAGCTGCGGACTGTGTCGAATGTGCCATGCTGATTCAAGATCGAAAAAATATAGCATAGATTAGCATAGCATAGATACAAGTCGATCCATTCTCTCTTTTTTCCTGGATATATTTTCGACTAAACGATTGGAAATCAGTAACCAAGCTGCAATTTTGGCGTTGATCAAGTGGGGCGACTAAGGTGGTTTTTGATGGTCAAGTTTTGATGCCTAGCTGCCTTAAATCGTTGTGTTTACCCAACACCATTTAACAGAAATGGCTGTGTTGAGGGATGGCAATTGCCATGCCTTTCTGGTTTTCTGATGAAACTTGGGGGATTTCCGCGGCCAGGTGAATTGTGAGGACTTCTACACAATTCAGTATATCATCCCGTTTTCAGGGATGGACAATTGTGGAGAGTGATGGCAAAGTCCCGAAACAAACAAAGCTTTCGAAAAGATATGCCCAAGTTTTATGGTCTGCTGGCAGCATTGCTTTGCTGCCATATGACAAGCCATCCTTTCCGCTTGTTTTGGAGACAGCAATCAAGCACAATTATATACCCTAAATACGCAGCCTCAATACATCAAAATAAACATCATTTGACCAGGCGATTCTGAAAAATTCAAACATCAAACAGTTTCATACCATTGGGTCCCAAAATGATAAATTCAAACTCTTCAGCATTGTTCAGCAAGGTTTCCATTTTTTTCCAGCTTGAGGCCTTTCCATGTTACAACAGCGGTGCTGTTTCCGGACCTACAAGGTGTGGCGGCGATGGTGAACGCGAACCTTGGTCGACTCGTCATGAGTCGTCCAACAAAACAGCACCTTTTGGGTACGTTTACCAATCTCGAACTTCCAAAAAGCAATGTGTTCACAGATTTTAAAAAACAAAGAATAGAAGGACCCTGTTCGACTGTTTGGAAAGTGGGAAACGCATTTAAAACAGAAACGGTATGGACCGCTGTTCGATTAAACAAACAAAACGATAATTTCTGCACTCGGAAATGGCTGGTCATTGCTGAGTGTCTGAAAGTACCTTTTCATTTCTTGTGCGTTCTTTTGGGAGAGTTGTCAGCGGTTTCAATTTTCAGAGATCACCCTCCACCGAGTGCAAACATCCATAGTAAACAACTGAAGTCACCAGTCACTCGCAAATCACATGTGAGGACGGCGATGGTGTGGATATCCAAGTGCTGGCCAATGGTTATATTCAAAGAGTTGCCAGAGTTGACTCAAACATCTGACAGCAACTGCGGACTATACACCATTCTGCTTGGGTTTGTCCCTTCATGTTTGGTGCTTTCCCCATTCCTTGCCACCGCCCAAACAGCTGCTGGCACGTTGAGGACTCACCAGGGAAGCAGTGCCTAAGACCTGGGAGGATAAGCTGAGCTGGTTCAACATTGGATTCCCTTACAGTTGATGGGGACAAGCCTTCTATGTAGATATGTATGTATATGAATTTATATATTATTTATTTCATATATATGCTATTATTATTTTTTATCTATATGTATTAATGTTATCAATGTTTTTTATTTTATATGTATTTGCATGTTATTGATTTGTATTGAAATGTATTTATATGTTTTTCACTTTTATTTAAATTTATTTATATACTATTATTTGTTTTTATCTACATGTATTAATGTTATCAATGTTTTTATTTTATATGTATGTATATACTGTTAATGTCTATTTATATGTATTGATATGCTATCAACTTTTATTTAAATGCATTTATGTTTATTTATATGTATCTAAATGTCATTAATATTAATTTATGTATGTATATGTGATTAATTTTATCTATATGTATCTAAATACTTTTAATGTTTTTGTTTTTTTTTTAATATGTATTAATGTTATGCATTCTTATTTATATGTATTTAAATACTATGTATTAATGTTATTTATTTTTATATGTATTTAGAAACTAATATTTATATTTTCAAAAATTAATGTTATGCATTTCAATTTATTTGTATTTATATACTATTAACCTTTATTTATATGTATTAATGTTATTAATTTTTATTTATATGTAATTAAATACTATTAATCTTCATTTATATGTATTAATATTATTTATTTTTATTTATATGTATTTATATACTAATATAAGTATATATATATTTTTTTAATGTTATGCATTTTTATTCAGATGTATTTATATACTATTAATCTCTATTTATATGTATTAATGTTATTAATTAATTGTCATTTGTATGTAACTATATGTATTTGTTCATGTTTTTTCATTTATCCCTCTATATATATATATTTATATGCACGTATTTAAATGCACATATACATATATGTGTATATGTATATATGTATATGATTATATGTGTTTATATGCCTTTATAATAGGTATTTAGGTGTATACATACTTACGTACGTACGTACGTACATTTAATACATACATACATGCATGCATGCATGCATGCATACATACCTACCATTGCATTTTATTGCATTACATTACATTACACTACATCACATCTCATCACATTACCTTGCATACATATGTCTACATATATTCTATACATCGTACTAGCACCTGTTCCTCAACAAAGTCTTACCTCCTTTGGTTTAGGTAAATGCCGCCCCTTTGAAAAAAATCGAAAGGGCCCCCCATTGGGAGGAGTGATTTTGGCTATTTACAGTTTGCAGCATGTTGCGAGAGAAAAAAAAACATAAAACTTGCGTTTTAGAGCAAACAATAGTATGTTTGCTCTAAAACGCAAGTAATACATGTCACTGCTGTCATAATTCCACTTCTAGAGACTTCGTGACAGAATTCAACCATTCATATCCATTCTGTGAGGTTTGCAAAGAACTACAGGCAAGCACTTGCATTTACATATAGAAAAAAAATCATATATTATATATATATATATTCTATAATATCATTTAATATAAGTAAATAATTATATAATATACACGCCACCAGAATCGGTGAATTTGGATCAGATGTCGTGTAAAGTATCGATGGCTACTGAGGTGATGGTGAACATTTGCTACTGCATTGGTTTCTTCGCGAACTTGCTGAACAGGTATATCCTATTAACATTGCAGAGTCATTTGCATGTGCGGAATCTTATGGTCAAACAAACACATCTCGTAGCATTGCATGAAACATGCCTCTATGTATGCCTAAACGGTTTAAACGGTAATCCCAGAACCAACCACTTTGTACCTAGCATTTATTGGTGATATCACCGTGTATTATAACAAAGGAGGTTTTGACTCCTTTGTCTACTGAATGTGTCTACTGAATGTAACCCATCCAACCCGAATGAGCCGTTGAGCCTCCATGATTCCAATGATGATCCCCATGGATTAGCTGAGTTCCCCAGCCGTTCCGGAAGGCGGTACCACACAGCTTTGAGGCCAGAACTCGCGGTTCCCAGCGAGGCAAGACGGTAAGACCCAGGAAATCACGGAAGGGAAGATCCGTTTTTTGCAGTAAATGCCAGGAAACCATCACATTCTTAGGTACCTAATCTTGACAGAAACCCATATTTTAGGAGTGTCTGAGAAGTTGTCAACAGCTATATGTATCCAATAGTCACCGAGTGGCTACAACTAGTTGTTCTTTTGCGTCACAGAACGCCGTTGCTGTACATGGCACTGAACATATCAAACGGATGCTGAAGAGAACATCGACCACATCTCCCCATTGATCAGAAGCGCGCCCCCGGGAAACACCATCAGAAAACTTGAAGAGGGTCAAACCAGCCACTTGTAAACCCTGGCGGGTGAAGCAGCCACCCATCCAAAAACAAGGTTCATCCCAGGTAAGACTAAAGCTGGTGACTGCAACATCAGCAAAAGTAGCCCAGTTTCACTCGCATGGAAAAACACAGAGTTTTACCCCAACATGACCAGGGTAATCTGGGGTCCCATGCATCCCCATTTTGGACAAACCCATGTGAAATTATATATATATATGTATATACGTAGTCGTACACAGTAATTAATTATATGTAACTATGTGCAAGTATATGTAACTATATATAATATAAGACATAAATATATATATACACATACACACATAGCAACAATATAATCAGTCTATGTATATATATATATATCAACACATTCCTTGAGATGAACGTCACATGCTCAGAAAGTCACCAAGACAGCGCCTGTGAAGTCACCAACTGAGATGGCACAGGAGAAGGGACTGGAGATGATCGTGCGCCTCAGCTAGGAATGGAAAGATCTGGATGTTTAATGGAACATAGTCATCAAACATGGCTAGCTGGGAACCCCCCGAAATTCCCCGAACTAAACGGAGGTTGCCCGGAAAATCATCGAACTAAATGGTGGGCCAGCAAGCCATGTTTGAGGGTAAACAATTCGGAAACAAAGCGCTTTTGGAGTGGTTCCTCTAATCCTTACCAAACAAAAACATATGAAGGTCTTAGTCGCGTAAACCGACCAAATCTAGGTCTACTCAAACCAAACTGACATGAATTCTGACTGAGTGCAGTCACTTGAGATATTTGGTATGTTCCCATGGTTGCTGTACTTGTAGCCCCTTGCAACCCATGTATATCCATGGTCGGCAAATGAGTTATGCTCTCTGCACATGCAAATTTCCCATTCCAAGCTAAACCCACCAACCCATGTGTATATATATAATGGACATTGCATATATCATGCATGCATATAATAAACGCACATACACATCATATGATCGTTTACACTGCCACGTATTTGTAGCCGTTTTGGAATATTAGCGCCTCTAGTGACGTTGGCCAGTGACCCCTGCCTGAGAAAGCCATCGAACTGGGCCTTGGTAAGAAAAGGACTCGGGGAAGCTAACCTGAGTTTATGAGCCAAATAATTAGGGAATTCAAAAGCCGGATTTAAGCACACAAACGGCAACTTCACCACGACAGATAGGGATTGAAGCATGAAAATTAGGTAAGCAGAATAAAGTAGGGATTTGTGATGATATTGCAAACCGCGATCAACCATGAACATTGGGGACCTAACAACGAAATATGGAGTTAAGCACCCAAACGATGAGATTATCGACTCTGGGTTGGTTGGACCATTGGCGATGGAAAACCATGATCTGTTTGCCAAAGGATGCCCATGACTCATTGGCTTCAAGACCGCATTGAATTGAATTTGTGCACTTTGAAACCACTCCCCACTACAACTAATAACTAATTACTAAAAATAAAGCCTCCGAAATATGGGCATTGCAAGTGAATTCGAAAAACAAAAACAGTTATAAACATTCATAAACATTTCATAAACCATACCTGATCTTGCCCATGAGCTTGACATGACAAGCTCTTGAGACTTCCGAACAAAAAACATTACGGCCCACCATCTCTCTCAGTCCCCAAACTCTTGGGCATATCTGGAAGCCGGTGGAAGAACCTGCACCGGGACAACAGCGATTTTCTTATGACGGCATGACAAAGATATTGAACAATATATTTGGTGGTTTCCTAAAATGGGGGTACCCCCAAATCATCCATTTTAACATGATTTTCCATTAGAAACCCCACATTTTAAAAAATTGGGGATCGCCCATTTATGGAAACCTCCATTTAGAAATGATTGGGATCTCAGATTTCTACAAGCCAGGACTTGTCAGACTTCTCCAATCCATCCCTTGGTGCCCAGGATCTTCCACATGACTTGTAGGTTCCAGCTGGAGCAATGGAGCAATGGAGCAACCCTCAAGCTCCCACCAGTCGTCAAACCAGACTATCTGCACAATCTAGATATAACCGGACCCATGCTATGTCAGTACATAACTGTTGTTTTTTGATGCAAAAAAATGCATCCTTAGTATTCCCGGGGGTCCAGACCTCCATCCTTTAAATCCTTCTGGATGTCATGGATCCATTGAACCCCAACTTGTTCAACAAACCCCAACCCCACAAGACACCACAAAACCATACAAAACCACGAAACATGGTAGTAAAAGACTCCATCAGATCCTGAAATCTGTTGATACCATTCTTATAACATCTAATAACATCTTATAACTAATATGAAATGCCCAGCGTTTGGTAACGTCGCGGTTCCCATTTTTCGCCTGACTGTGCGCGGGAGAGGTTTCATTCACCGCAGCAGTCTCCACCTTCCGAATCAACCGAATGAGAGGTGACCATAGGCCATACTGCTGTGTATCCTGCTACGTATATGTGTAAACAATACACAGCAGCAGGATACTGTAGGATATTCCTCCATTCATGGCAAGGGAGAAATCCCATGCTCTCCAAACTGAATTACTGTAGTCACGCAACTCTTCCAACCACGATCAGGGATCGCTTACATTGGGTATATCAATCGCCATTGATGGAACATATTGGATCAGCGTGGACATGTTACGATTTCCTAAATGACGGACATATCAAATGCAAGTTCAGACACAAAATCGCACACATGATTCTAGATTGGCCCGATTACTACTTAGGCTCTGCTCGAGAGCGGCTTTGGCTTGGCAAAACCCAACTTCTCCCATCGAAAATGACATGTTCACCAGCCACCACTGAGAACGGCGAAGGACCGACAGGCCAGCCTATGATGATGCATTACCATGATCACCATCAGCAGGATAAGGGGGAAACGGAGGAAAACCAGGATTAGGTGGATGGTTGTTGCGATGGTGACGACGACCATTACCATCTGCGTTGCTTTTTCATAGTAGTGATCACTTATTCACGTGGGGTATCCAAAAATTGAGTGAAATAATTCACCTGGTTCACATCCATCATTGACACTTGATGGTGGCAGGCCGGTGAATTATGAAACAAACAAACAAACAAACGAGCAGTTCAACACTGGATACTGTGAGAACTGGCAATCCATTGGGATGATCTCTTTACATATCTTCAAATCCCAAGTTCAGGTTCCGAAAACATAAAAATGGAAATGCATCACCCTGTTCCACTACCCGTTTCTTGTTTAATATACCACTAGATAATCTTAGATATTTGGGTATGTTTCAAAGTCAGCAACCGACTATACCAAGGAAATTCTTCAATGTTGTAGTAGTTATACCAGCCATACAACTGGGTCTATCCCATTTAGGTCTGTTAACCAACCAACCAACCAACCAACCAACCAACCAACCAACCAACCAACCAACCAACCAACCAACCAACCAACCAACCAACCAACCAAACAACATCAAGCAACATTGGGAGGTCAACCGCCTCTACCACCCGCTCGATGTAGTCCAAGTGAACTTTAGGAACTTGCTTCACCACCTGCACCAGGTGTTTCAATATGACACTATGGGATAAACATGCATGGGTAAACAAGCATAATGTTGGGAATTCTAGCCCAGCTTATGGATGTTATTTCACCATCATAATGCTCATCAGTATTCCGAACTACAGGAAAATGATGAAAACAGGATTCTTCGGGAGGCACGGGGTTGCTTTGATGTTGCTTTGTCTTGCTTGGAAATCAACGGAAGTCGCCATGGTTCCAATGGTTCTCCCCATGAGGATTCAGAGGTTCCCTTAAACCAATTCTGGGAGATGGCTGGACCGGGTTGTTCGTCACTCTTATTTCAATGTTGGAAAAGGTATATCCTAAAACTGCAAGCGTGGCGTGTATTTTAGACCCACTCATCCCTGGCCATGTTTTAGCTTGGAGCTAGCATTTTGCGCGTTTTTCCTGATCTGCAAGCTTCCCGAGTCCCCGCACAAAAAAGGATACACTACTATACTGAGCTTCACTTGGAGCTGCAAACACACACTTCATGCTACGCCGCGGGTGAAGTGGGGGCGGGGGCGGGTGGGGTAGGGCGGGGTGGGTTGGGTCATCAGTGCGCACGTGAAGTTGTACACACACACAATGATGTTACAAGTACTTGTGGTACAGAAACTTGCACTTTCAGTTGCACATCCGCTTGATGCAACACTGAAAGGTCTTGCATGAGCACTTGCACAAAAACTTGATACCTGCCTTGAGGATGTTCATTTGCCGGCGGAAGCAGAATTTTTTGCCAAGCAAGAGTTGCCACTATGGCACAAAGGGTTGCCATTGATTATTCGGTGCCAGCTGGGAGTCCCCACCGGTTTTCTCATAGAGAATAGAGTACCCCAAAATCCCATCGTTGATCATCATGTTCCCTACAAAAACTGCCATTTGTATTGATTTGCGGGTATCCCACATTTTCAGACAAACCCATATCCGATAGTATTATTCATATTTTTCCGATCATTATACTGGCTACTTTTCCTGCATATATCCCAAGTTATATCCCATATATAGATATATCTAAAGATATATCTATAGATATATTTATTTCTGGGTAAATGATAATGTTTCACTAACCTGAATCTTGCGACCATTTGAGGATGATTTCCCTTACAAACCATTATTCCCAGTGAGGTCGCAGTGAGCTCGTTATAATTTACCCAATGCCTCCTGATAGACCGGCGCGAGATCTTCACGGATCACCTCTACAATGTTGGCCTGCCGTGACAGACATCAAACAGATAAATAGGACATGATCATATATTGACAATGATGAATATGTATATATATATATGTACAATATAATAATATATCCAAATATATTATATATATACTATACATATGCGCAGGTATAGTAGTATCATCATATCTCATCAATTTGTTTTTTGTTTAAATAACTACACACATGCAGTATATATATATATATTTAGATCAGTACAGTATACTTACCTGGGAGTGTGTAGAACTGGCCACTCTTGAGGTGACCCTGATTATGCGCGCAAAAAATCATGTGTTTTGTGTTGGGGTCTGTGTACAGTATCAGTAATTTCATGGTCAGTATATTCAGGAGTTTCCTTAACTTAATAATCCTGAATGCACCATGACTTCCACTGTACAATAGATCTGCCGGAATCTTCAGGCAGCCTCTTGAAACATCGAACAAGTTGTCAAATCGTCTCACAAGAGCATCGCATACCTTATCAGCTAACGTAAAACATCATGTTTTGACGTCCTTACACGACTACAGCACAAATGAACCTAACGCTAATCTTTCAGTGGATTGCGGTGGCAGTGCCAAAGTCTTATCAGAAAAACACACGCATTCCTTGCCTCCCAGAAGTTTCCAAATTCGAGTTCATTCTGGTGCAGTAAACTATATATAAACATACCAGAACAATCCAGAACATACCATTTGGTTTTGAATCAAATACTGTTGTTTTTGGATGTTTTTGGTTTATCACAAAAACATGAACTGCAATAGTTGAGGCTACAGTTCAATACCACAAAATGGTATCACGGCTTAGCACATAACGGAAACTTGTTTTTCATAGACTCCGATGCCTTTTGGCAACACTACAGGGGCCGGATTGAGAGACAATTCATTGTCATTGGCCTCGAATGCTTTGACAAAATGGTGGATAACCCTCTATCTATTCAATTAGGACAGTTGACACATCTTTTGTGACGCATACATGGGGGTATGGGCCCGCTTACCAAGCATCAATCCTCTTACCCCAACAAGTCATATGATTGGAAAGGAACGGTCCAAATTGAATTGACACAGGGCTTATTAAGCAGACATCATTCCCCCAACCAAACGTAAACCCGGCTGTTGCTTTGTACCCCCTGCACCATATGAGCCATTTTGGATAAACCTAAATGAAAGAGAAACTATGAGAAACGATCCTTTCCCACCCATTCTGCCCCAACCTTTGTCTACAGCCCAATCTTGTGATTATGTTGATCAGCAAATTTTCCACCGAGAGAAAACAGGGCCACAACTTAGGGGTATGGCCCCATCGTTCTCAGATACACCCATATACATTATCATACTTGTTTTTTTTTAAATCCCATTATTCCTATTATTGCTGGCATGATATTGCCATATTCCCAGAGACGCTATATATATATATTTATTTAATTAATTCCATGCCCAACATATTAAATAGCTCCATTCCATGGCCCTAAATGTGTAATTCCCCTACATCCACCATTGTTTCTAGGGGGTGATGGGATCTTCATGGATTTTCCGTAGAAATTTGGTACATCCGCATCTCGTGGCCTGTGGAAGTTCGATCGCCTGTTCTTCCACCAGGACCTATCAGGAGAATGTATTGACCCCACTGGGAGTTTCACCCCACAAATTTGTGTGTCATTGGAATAACCCAAGCCACCCAGTTTTGGAAGTTCACCGGGCGCGGAAATTGCTGAGCGAACAAAAATGATCTGCAAAAGCTTGGTTGGGAGAAAAGGTGTCCAACATTTTCCAACCGTTGTGGTTGAAACCGATACTGGAAAGATCGAGGATGATCCGTTGAGAACTAGGATGGAACTCAGATTCAAACAGTTATTCCCACTCTCTCTCTCTATGTGTGTATATATATGTATTGGGTTGTATCACAATTTGGGTTGTATCACAATTTCTTCGGACTGATCTGCAATTCTTGTGAACCAGAACCACTAGTTGTTGGGCGAATATCGCAAACATATGTATATATATATAGGGCAAGTCTTTTTTTTGACCTTGGATCACTTTTTTTTAAACCTTACCTCTTTTTTTCGACCTTGGATCACTTTTTTTTGACCTTGGATCACTTTTTTTGGACCTTGACCTACTCCTTCTTAACCTTGGCATGTTCCTTTTTAACCTTGGCCTACTTTCCCATACTTGTTTGGAACCTTGCGCCATCTTGCACTTTTTCTCTGTGTGTGTGATTCTGGAGCGTGTAGAGTGCGGATGTAGGCATATGGAATGTCGAGTTTGCATCTGGAGTGCGGAGTGTGGCGACTGGTGGGTGGAGTGGACGGGATAGATAGGATAGAAAGGAAAGATAGGATAGAAAGGATCAGCAGATAGATAGATAGATAGATGGATGGATGGATGGATGGATAGATAGATAGATAGATAGATCGACAGATAGATAAATAGATAGATAGATAGATAGATAGGAAGATAGATAGATAGATAGATAGGTAGATAGCTAGATAGATAGATAGAAAAATAGATAGATATGGTGAAATAGATAGTCAAGATAGGATACATCGGATAGAAAGGATAGATAGATAGGAAAGATCGATAGCAAAGAAAGCTAGGCGAGTTAGATAGGAAAGATAGGATAGATAGGGTAGAAAGGATAGATAGGATAGATAGGATAGATAGGATAAATAGGAGAGATAGAAAAGATAAGATAGATAGGGTAGATAGGACAGATAGGATAGATAGATGGATAGACAGATGGATAGGTAGATAGATAGAGAGAGAGAGAGATAGATAGATCGATAGATAGATAGATAGATACATAGATAGATAGATAGATAGATAGATAGATAGGTAGATAGATAGATAGATAGATAGGTAGATAGATAGATAGATAAAAAGATAGGTGGATAGATAGATAGATAGATAGATAGATAGATAGACAGACAGACAGATAGATAGATAGACAGACAGATAGACAGATAGATAGATCGGTAGATAGATAAATAGATAGATAGATAGATAGATACATAGATAGATAGATAGATAGACAGATAGATAGATAGATAGATGGATACATAGGTATGTAGATAGGTAGATAGGTAGATAGGTAGATAGGTTAGGTAGATAGGTAGATAGGTATCCGGGATGGGATGCGATAGGACAGAATGGGACAGGACTGAATAGGATGGACAGGATAGAATTGCATTGGAAAGGATGTGATAAGATAGGATAGGCTAGGATAGGAAAGGTCGAGGAAATGGTCTCGGACGTTGCATGTAAACATTGGATAGATATAGGTCAGGGTTGGATAGGTGAGGATAGATTGGACAGATAAGACAAACACGACAGATCGGACAAACAGGAAAACTAGGATAGATAGAGCAGATATGACAAATAGGCACAGAATCTCGCAAATCTCCCGGAACCGTCTTAGAACCTTCCAGAATCTCCAAGCCAGCCGCACTTTAACCTTGCTCTGGGCTCAATCCCTGGAGCTGGGACTGCTGGGCAAAAATTGCAAACTAGGTTTGAAAAAAGAGGTGCAAGGCCAGAAAAAAGAGGTCAGCAAGGCTAGAAAAAAGAGGTGCAAGGTTAGGAAAAAGAGGCTCAAGGTTTGAAAAAAGAGGTGCAAGGTTAGAAAAAAGAGGTGGCAAGGTCAGAAAAGAGAGGTAGCGAGGCAAGGTTAGAAAAAATAGCTTTTCAAGGTTAAAAAAAAGAGGTAAGGTTAAAAAAAAGAGACGCAAAGTTTAAAAAAAGAGGGGCCCTATATATAGAGATATAAATATATATACATAGAATATATACTGAAATGACGTGTGTATATGTTGTCTACAAGGTACTGTGATGATAAACGGATAAACCCCAATAACAACCCCCCCGAACGGGAGGGTGTATCTCACCCATTTATCTGGTACTGTCTGGTGGATGATTCTCCGACAGGTTTCGATTTCCACATGGATGAAACCATTTTGAGACTATTCCCTACTACCATCCTTTATGGTGAGGTTGTATTACCGTTGCTATGACGATGCTATGGCAATCTATAATTTGCCCACTGAAGTTCACTCTTGTTCGCCAGGCTGATGACATGATGGATGAAACCCAAAAAACATAACATAACTATGCTCATTGGGTATTGTAAACCCCAGATTGATATGCACCACTGGGCTGATCATTGGAAAGGTACCATTTTAGTCATGGCATCGGCGTTGATCATTTGGAGCCCTAGCATCTGGGAAGAAAACGGTGGAGATCAGCCAACTAACACTGTATAATGTGGGCTAAATGGGCTATATGCTCATTTGCTGCTGGATTTCATGGAGAGGGTGGACCCGTCAGTCTGGCTAACCACTATCGTAATACAAGGGCCGCAGCTTGACATTGAAAACCAGAACTTGTGCCAATAATAACCGTCTATGGCAACAAAAACCACGGTTGAATGGCTGAAGACCATTATTAAGTCCCATACCAGTAGTACCGCACAAGGCGGTGGCGGAAGTTTCAAGGATAGGACACTATAGGAGAGGTGAGTGGTTGTGATGCATGGATGGCAGAGCAAATCCACTGATGGACCGAAAGGTGGTTGGAGTTGTGCTTTCTGGAGTGGTTGCAATGGTTGCAGTGGTCACCTCACTCACAACTCCTGGATGTAGTGTGGCGTAGTGCGGTAGTTGTAGTTGTAGTCGTAGTTGTAGTGTAGTGTCGTGGTAATTGTTGTTATAGTTGTGTAGTTGAAGTTGCAGTTGAAGTGTCGTTGTAGTGTAGCTGAAGTTGTAGCTGTAGTTGTAGTTGCAGCTGCAGTTGCAGTTGGAGTTGTAGTGTAGGTGTAGTAGTTGTTGCAATTCTAGTTGTTGCAATTGTAGTTGTAGTGGCACTTGTAATTGTAGTTGTAGTAATTGTAGTTGAGGTTGTAGTTGAAGTAGTTGAAGTGTAGTTGAAGTTGTAGTTGTAGTTGTAGTGTGGTGTAGTGCAGTTGCAGTTGTCTATCTATCTGTTTATCTTTTTGTCTTTCTGCTATCGAGCTATCTATCTATCTATCTGTCTGTCTGTCTGTCTGTCTGCAAGTTTGAAAACGAAGCTATTCTGAGAGACTTCCTGAATTTTTGAACTTGACAACATCAAAAACGCAGCAATTCTGCGAGACTTCCTCAAGTCTTGAACGCGGCAACGTCAAAAACGAAGGAATTCTGCGAGACTTTCTCAGTTTTCGAAGTTGACAACAGCAAAAACGAAGCAATTCTGCGAGACTTCCTTCAAAAATCGAAAGTTGAGTGCAGAGCTCACGGCCTCGCGCCAATGCGTTTTGCGATTTTTCCAGTCCATGTATCTAAAGTACTGCGCCTGCCACGTAAAAGTGATGCGAAGTAATAGGAAGTGCTGCACCTGTCACGCAAAATCATCTCAGCAAACTGCTCTAAAATGCAACCCCTCCCAGCAAATCAGCGCCCTGACCTCCGAACAGCTCTGATGAACATGTCTCTTGTACTGCGCCTGCCACGCGAAAGACATCTTGCCACATCCTCTGCAAATGTCCCACGCCTGCCATCGTTTGAGAATGCCACGAAACCCTCATGTTTTGCTCACTTTTGACAACGTGCATAATCCCTTGCGCCTGCCACGCAAAACGACATCTGAACCTCCAAAAGTGCTCCGAACTCATCAGTTTTTTTACACTTTTGACTTCAAAATGTGCTTCGCGCCACAACGGCGTGCACTTTTTCGACATCGCAACTTCCAAAAGTGGTCCGACGGTGGTGTGCTTTGTACATTTTGACTTGGAAATGTGCTTCGCGCCACAACGGCGTGCACTTTTTCGACATCGCAACTTCCAAAAGTGGTCCGACGGTGGTGTGCTTTGTACATTTTGACTTGGAAATGTGCTTCGCGCCACAACGGCGTGCAACTTTTCATCTCTCATCTGACCACATGGCTCCGCACCCTCCGCTTTAGCGAGCCTACTTTTCGACCCTCCGGAGCCATAAATCCTTGGAAAAACACCGTTTCGCGACTTTCTTACCTTTTCGCGCATCTGCATCTTCTTTCTTCTGAGACTTTCTCTTTTTTGATCTTCTTTCTTCTTCTCTCCTCTTCTCTGACTCTTCCCATCTCTGCTTTTCATCTGTCCATATTGTCGGAAGTTTGACTTCTAAACTTCCTTCGAAAATCACCATAAATCTCATTTCAGGTCATAAATACCACCGGATTTCATGTCCTCAAACCCTTGGAAGAAATCCTGCACCATAAATTATCGGATCCAACGCCTGGGGCACATGCACTACGCGCTCCTGGACCTGCACTACGCGGTCATGAAATCTTTGGTGCACGTGGATTCCCAGCTGTATATCTATATCTGTATACATAGATAGATATATATATATATATATATAACAATAATATGCCATTATACATACCAGGTATGAAGGCAAAGGGTGGCAAACAAAAATGGTAATGAAAGGGTAAACCTCGAGGTTCACTGGGAGAGCTTCTTTTTAACCCCAAGGTGGCTCAAAAACTTGGCGCCAAAGACCCACACATGGCTTCTGCAGTTTTGGCGATTAATGTTTAAACATGCATATTCTGGGATGCTGGGCTTATTTAAAAAGTGAGATCACAGCAATCCAAGTATCCTCAACCCATCATCCATTACAATCATTAACAACTATGGTCCACACTTCTAACCATCCATGTCTAACATTTACAAACTCTCCAGGAATCCATGTTTCGAATCATCCGATCAACCCTTCAGCCTGTGTGGAGATCTTTGGGACCACGCGGTCTCGTGGCATGAACTGAGGCTTTAACACCTGGCATCTCCCGTGAATTCTCCCTGGCAAGCCTGGTTTAATATTCGGTGGGATCAATGGAATATAAAAACTTATAAGAAACAGACTTCGTTGGGAGATAGATGTCTTATAATGGATGGTAAATAGAATTGATCTTGTTGGGATCTTCCAATATCCTTCCAGATGATTTCAATGATCGGAAGCATTGCTGGAAAATGATGACCAGGATGGGGTAGGCAACCCCCACAACATCCCGTCGGGATGGCACTGTAGCTCTTTGGCGGATTCAGCATGATTCACAGCTATGTAACCGCCCGAAAAAGTGATGTTTGAAAACCGCAAAGAATCGGAGATGATGTATTGCGGCATATGCATTTTTTCCCCACCTGCCAGGTGAGGGTTGTTAGATTTTATCTAAGTTGCCTGGTCCTCCTCCTCCTCCTCCTGCCGCCTCCTCCTCCTCTCCTCCTCCTCTCGTTGTCCTCCTCCTCTCGTTGTCCTCCTCGTCCTCCTGCTCAACTGCGACTCGCGATCCACAGTGTTCGCTGTCGGACCTCAACCACGACCATCCACGCCCAGTGTTCCCTGCCGGACCTCAACCACGACCATCCACGCCCAGTGTTCCCTGCCGGACCTCAACCACAACCATCCACGCCCCCCTGCCGGACCTCAACCGCGACCATCCGCGCCCAGTGTTCCCTGCCGGACCTCAACCGCCAGTATCCACGCCAAGTGTTCCCTGCCGGACATCATGTAGGAAGATATGGGACAAAGAATGTGCAGAGAAAGTTGAAGAATGTCAGAAGAATTTCGAAGTATCCAGAGATATGCCAGACTCCGAATGCCATATACTGCCATATAGAAGGCCAAGAATGCCAGACGTAGGTCAGAAGTAGGCAAAAAGAGGCCAAGAATGCAGATAATATGGCAGAAGATAGGCCAGATAGAATGCCAGATAGAATGCCAGAAGATTTGCCAATAAGAATGCCAGAAAATAACACACCAAATGCCAGACGATATGCCAGATAGATATGCCAGAATATATTTCCCTAAGATATTCCATAAGATATGCCAAGAGATTCAATATATGCAAGAAGAGAAGGGAAAAGATGCCAGAAAGAATGTCAGAATAGATGCCAGATAGAATGGCAGATAGAATGCCAGAATAGAATGCCAGATAGAGTGCCAGAATAGAATGCCAGATGGAATGCCAGAAAAGATGCCAGAAAGAATGTCAGAATAGATGCCAGATAGAATGGCAGATAGAATGCCAGAATAGAATGCCAGATAGAATGCCAGAATAGAATGCCAGAAGATTTGCCAGTAAGAAAATGTATAAATGTCATGGTGGGGATCACACGAAGTAAAGTAATTTTCGAGACACTTGTTCCCAACTGATCTCTGGCCAAAGGTGTTTTTTCCGACGGCTGATGCTACGTTGGACAATGGTGCAAGCTACCCAAGATGGGATGGTTGCTGATCATGACGCCGCTGGATATTCATTAAATCCCATTAGCCCATGGCAAACCACGAAAAATAGAACCAGTGACAACCCATGAACAGATTTCCTGCCTTTCACCTGGGTGTCTTCAAAGGGACTTGATTTGAAGAGATTGCTTACCCTGAAGTCAATGAGTCCTAACAAAGCTGCCCAAGAAGTCATCGCACCATTGCATGCCGCTCCTTTTTGGTCACAGGCCTGTGAGGCTGGAAGCAACCTGGTAGCAGGAACAGGGAACAAATGCCCATCTGCATGTTGCCTGGCAAAAATCACAAACACATATTTTGTTGCCTGTGATGGTGATCCTACAATGAGTAGGGTAGCACCATGACTTGAAACTTCGCCAGGTATGCCATGCCAACGCTGGGCCGCATTAACATTGCTGGACTGAAGGGAACTCAAAGGTGAACAGACTAATGCCGTTGCACTTGGCAAACAGCATTACAGCACACGGGGCTGATGCTCCATGTCCCAACGAACATCCCAGAAAACTGCAATCATGAAAAACAGCCGAAAACAACTGTTAAAACTGTTAAAACAACTAGTAAACTTGTTAAAACAACAGTTTCACGGTAAAAACAACAGATGTCTCACCAGTGATGTTTTTCAAGTCCGCATTTGGGACATGAATCCACCATCCGTGATGCATGCCACGTCGACTCATGCCATGTCTGAGGGAATGGAAAGCAAATAGTATTGATGTTTGTCTTAGTCCAAGGAGTCCAAGGGACATCCCATCAACCCATGAGTACCCACTACTCACCCCTTTTTTCTTGTTCATCACAAGTTGGGGGGGCGCTAGAAACAAATGACGCCTGAAATCTATGCTGTTGGTGGTTTCAACCCGTCTGAAAAAATATTTGTCAGTTGGGATGATTGTTCCCAATATATGGAAAAATAAAAAATGTTCCAAGCCACGAACCAGTATGGATATATAATGATATATATATATATACACAATACATAGACATCATGATTCTACACTGATATCTCACAACAAAACACACATGGATCGACTCAAATCTCAAGTCTCAGCAGTCACTGCAGGATTTTGCACCCAATTCGCATCCTTCAAGCCATTGAGTGATCCTCTGGCTGAAATCCAGGTACGGTGGTGAACCAGCTCGAATTTTCATCCATTCTTAAGTCTTCGGGTATGGTCGTCAAGGCCATTCCCTTTCTGATGAAGTAGTGTCGACAGGAATCAACATGGTAACATCTATTATGGATGTGTATGGTCTGGGGTTCACCACAATTGATTATACTTGCCGCGTCTCGCAGCTATGCCATGCCAAATTTTCTTAAAGCAGCGGAAGTCTTGGCCAGTGTGGAAGATGAAAAGACAAAACCAACAAAGATGTCGGCCAAACCTTTATCTAATCCGAACAACATCATGAAAAGAAAAAACACCTGATGTAAAGCCATATTGTGATGATTTTCCGTACTAGCCATCACATGCTCCCCCGCGCTCCAATTCATTCGAGAACTGATGGGGTTCCCACATATTTCCCTCACAACTTATTATGTGACACAAATTACCAATTTCGAGTGCTTCCCAACCTCAGGAAAGCTTGACATATCTATGTATATATATATTATACAATTATCTGTAGATATATACACATATTGATACGTAAATTAAACTAGCACGATCTACATATATAATACATCATATATAAGCTCTCTCTATATATATATACATATACATACATGCATCATAATCATCCCGCCGGGTGCGGAATCGCACGTGTAGGCGCATCAACATGCTGAAAAACATGACAACCCTTTCAGTGTTTCGTGGCCTTCTGATCAGGAAAAAAATGTTCCCAAAAAAGGTCATTTTTCTTGGATTTTGCAACCCTTACAGCACAAATTTCGGACCTTTTTTGCCTTGCCACTTTCATTGATCATTGTGCATGTAGACCTCACTGACTAGTGATTTGATGAGTTATTATCCTCACGATATGAAAGATCGCTATCATACCAAGCATATCCAATAATGACCAACATATGAAATTAGAGGGTGATTTTTATCACCATTGGGATGAACTTTATCGTTACCGTGGTGAAAGACACTATCAACAGAAGTATGACAACCATTATAAATTATTATGATGCACTCCTCAAAACAGGTAACGAGAACACATGATATACGTTGACATCCCCACCCCACCCCACCCCATCCCCACCCCATGATCAGCGTAGCAGCAGTGGCGTGTTCAACTTCAACCGAACGTTCACATCTCCACCCCACCACATGCTCAGCGTAGCATGCGTGGCGGTTCAAATGCTAACGAACGCAGCGTGGCGTGTTCAACTTCAACCGAACGTTCACATCTCCACCCCACCACATGCTCAGCGTAGCATGCGTGGCGTGTTCAAATGCTAACGAACGTGAACATCCCCACCCCCCCCCACCCCATCCCCACCCCATGATCAGCGTAGCAGCAGTGGCGTGTTCAACTTCAACCGAACGTTCACATCTCCACCCCACCACATGCTCAGCGTAGCATGCGTGGCGTGTTCAAATGCTAACGAACGTGAACATCCCCACCCCACCCCATGATCAGCGTAGCAGCAGTGGCGTGTTCAACTTCAACCGAACGTTCACATCTCCACCCCACCACATGCTCAGCGTAGCATGCGTGGCGTGTTCAAATGCTAACGAACGTGAACATCCCCACCCCACCCCACCCCATCCCCACCCCATGATCAGCGTAGCAGCAGTGGCGTGTTCAACTTCAACCGAACGTTCACATCTCCACCCCACCACATGCTCAGCGTAGCATGCGTGGCGTGTTCAAATGCTAACGAACGTGAACATCCCCACCCCCACCCCATCCCCACCCCATGATCAGCGTAGCAGCAGTGGCGTGTTCAACTTCAACCGAACGTTCACATCTCCACCCCACCACATGCTCAGCGTAGCATGCGTGGCGTGTTCAAATGCTAACGAACGTGAACATCCCCACCCCACCCCACCCCATCCCCACCCCATGATCAGCGTAGCAGCAGTGGCGTGTTCAACTTCAACCGAACGTTCACATCTCCACCCCACCACATGCTCAGCGTAGCATGCGTGGCGTGTTCAAATGCTAACGAACGTTAACATCCCCACCCCACCCCACCCCACCCCATGATCAGCGTAGCAGCATGCTCAGCGTAGCATGGCGTGATGGCGTGAACTCCCCACCCCACCCCACCCCATCCCCACCCCATGATCAGCGTACAGCAGGGCGTGTTCAACTTCAACCGAACGTTCACATCTCCCCCCCCACCACATGCTCAGCGTACATGCGTGGCGTGTTACAAATGCTAACGAACGTGAACATCCCACCCCACCCCACCCCATCCCCACCCCATGATCAGCGTAGCAGCAGTGGCGTGTTCAACTTCAACGGAACGTTCACATCTCCACCCCACCACATGCTCAGCGTAGCATGCGTGGCGTGTTCAAATGCTAACGAACGTGAACATCCCCACCCCACCCCACCCCATCCCCACCCCATGATCAGCGTAGCAGCAGTGGCGTGTTCAACTTCAACCGAACGTACACATCTCCACCTCACCACATGCTCAGCGTAGCATGCGTGGCGTCTTCAACTGCTAACGAACGTTAACATCCCCACCCCACCCCACCCCATCCCCACCCCATGTTGAAAATGTGTGTAACTACACGTACGGTTTGGCACCCGTTAGCATAATCATGTATACATACATACATGTGTCATATGTATATATATATAGATACGTCTGATATATATATATATATGCATATATCTGAACGCGTGGGCAATGTGTTTCTGCGGAGGCCATACAGTACTTTGTGAATTACATTTGCCTCGAAAGCTGGTCGAATGGTTGGAGCACTCCAAAAATGCCAGTAGTATCTCAAAAATTACCCTAGCTGCAGGACCTTTATACATATATATATATGTATAATTATATGAATTTAAATACATACGTATATATATATATATATATATGTAATCATATGGAGATTTCGTTAAATGGTGGTACCCCAAAATGGATAGTTTTTAATGGAAAATTGAATGGATGATTGGGGGGTACCCCCATTTTAGGAAACGTCCGTATGTGTATATGTGATTATATTGTGTGATTGTAACAGAAAATGTTGAAAACTGACATTCATATACTGAAATGTTTATTAAATCGTATTGACAGAGATGCTGACAAATGTACTGACATCCAAATTGACATCACTGACATTTGCTCACCTGACAGGATCTGACAGGTGAGAAGAATGAGCATTGAACATCAAATGTAAGGCTTGTAAGGCTCACCCAAATGTTGGTCAACAATCCATGCAAACATATGGTATGGTTTTTGTCTGCTTGACATCTCAGTATCAACATACTTTAGGGGCGCGACCACAATTTCACAACAGCTTTTGATTGTGACCCCCAACACATGATGATCACCACATGGGGAAACATCGGGGACCCCCTGAGGTCAAGCTCTACAAATGTCTCATCCCAAACGGCGGCGCATCACTTCAATTTCTTCTTCGAGCAAGGGGCGAAAGCCATCTCTCGCCATGATCAAGCCGAGAAGTGCTGATAGGGGCATCCTGGGTACATGTTTACCCCGAAACTCCAAACATAGGATTGAAGCAATTCAAATCTGTACATATTATCACTCTGATATTTGATGTCAACTATTCACTAAATATCTAGTGCTTCCCAAATATGGATCGAGCGTCCGTCTCAGGGTCCGACGTAGCGCTCGGTCTAAACTGGGAGCTTTTGTTGGGCCGATTTCGTCCTCAAGCATGCCGATAATGTGAGTTGCTTGAATCTGAGAAGCTTCAACCAAACGACGAATATGCGGCAGGAGCACTGCCAAAAACTCACCTGTCTCCTCAGCACACTCAGTTCACACTTTAATGTGGCTGAATATACCATGTGGGGGTTTCCATAAATGTTTATAATTGCGATTCATGAAGCATTCCACCAGCTGCTGTGGATTTTAAAAACTTAGAAGTTGACATGTGGTGGCGTGCACCAACCATAGCATGGCCACTGCGCAAGGATGAAACATGACTGCCATTGCAAAATGGCTCAAGGGCGAGACGAAAAAGGTCTTGCCTAGCAGCTGCTGCTTCAGCTGTTGATCCACGGGTTATGAGCCCAAGGGATCTCAGCTGACATGGAGTTGTCCAGTCGTCGAGAGTCTTCCCTTCAGCGAAGAGCTGCTGCCGCTGTTAGCGCTGTGAAAGCTGCCGGCTGCGCAGACGACCTGATGGAGGAGATGTTGGAAGAAGCTGCTGGGTCCGGAACTGGTGGGTCTGTTGGAGCTCTAACTGGTGAACCTAATACCACTGAACCTGTGAATAGTGGGGGTATGTTAGATGCTTTGGGACCTGTAGGACCTCCGTTGTCTTTTTCCCCTGGTCAGCCACCCATGTTAGTTGAGAGAGCTAAGGGGATGCAAAACCTCGAGGTGAAACAAAACGTTGAAACCACACCTGGTGTCAAAAGGGTCGTTGTGACAGAGCAACAAACTCGGAACCCACCAAATGAGGGGACTGGAACTACCACCGCATCAGCGCAGGGGATTGTGAATGAACATAGTCCTAGAGATGGTGCTGGTAAGGGAAAGGGGTCTAGCTCTGAGTCTGGCAGAAGGGAACCCAGAAAAACTGTTGCCGCAGAAGCTCAACACTCAAAACAGGAAGTGTCACAGAGCTCACGTGTGAGGGGTTCTGGTGTTGAAAATGTGTCGCAGGACTCACGAATGAGGGGTTCTGTTTGTGAAAATGTGTCTCAGGGCTCACATGTGAGGGGTTCTGAGGGTTGTGAAATTGTGTCCCAAGACTCACGCATGAAGGGTTTTGGTTGTGAAAATGTGTCTCAGGGCTCACATGTGAGGGGTTCTGAGAGTTGTGAAAATGTGTCACCGGGTCCCACTGGAAAGGGTTCGGGTGTTGTGAGTGAAACCATGCCTCAGGGCTCCAATGTGAAGGGTTGAGGGGTTCAAAGGTTTTACATAGGTGATGGGCCTCAGGGCTCCGAAGCCGTTGTTGTGGCGCCTCAGGGCACCGAAAATGTTGTTGTGGTTCCAGACCAAATGGGGAGTGTTGTGAATCCCTTCTGGAGCGAAACTCAGCAGCGTGAAGCTGTTCGAGAAGCATTCGGGCCTGGGTACGATGTGATTGCCTTGGGTTTGCAGCCGGATTCAAATGCGTCGACACCCCAAAAAGTTCATGTGGGACAAAGGGAAAGTGTTGATGTTGAAATGGATCCAATTGAACTGTTCCGATTGCGTTGTTTGAGAGATGCTGAAGAAAAGTTTCGGCAGGGTTTGTTGAATATGGGGATGAGTGCTAAGGAGTCAAGGGTTGAAAAACATGAGAATGAAAAAGGGTCGCATGGTTCCCAAAGTTCATATGTTTCGGCAGTGGATTTCCAGGAACATGTTGCCCCCAAATCTCATGATGTGGTTGAATCCCAATTGGTTCATGATCCAAATGTGAGGGTTGTACCTGAAAAGGCTGTGACGTTCACGAGGGTTGCACCTGAAGTTGTTGTGCCAACTGTGTCAAATGTTGTTGAACCATTTGTGCCTAGGCCACCACCTGGACCTCCACCACCATCGCCGCCAAGAATGTTGAATAGTGTATGTGGGTTAGGGTCGGTAACACCTCAAATGCCACCTGCACTGCCGCCTTTTCCTGCGTCTGTGGCAGGAACCTTGCAAAACTCAGGTGGTGAAAATCCATCTGAAAATCTCAGGACGGTGGAGCTTCCGAAGTTGTCAATGGATGCCACTGCTCTGCAATTTGGTGATTGGCTCAGCATCATCGATTCTCTCATGGGTGACTTGTCTTACTCGTCGGGGGATTGGTGGACCATGGTCAGGGGAGCTGTTGATCAATGTTACAGGGATTGGTTGAATGTTGGACCAATTGAAAGGCTTAGGCTTCGTCCACAAGTGGATCCCAGGGTTCAATTGTGGCCTCGAACGGAAAGAAGGGCCTTAGCTATGCTTTTGGGAGCCATTACTGACCCCATCAAAGAAGAAGTGATTTCAGCTCGCAAACTGACCACTGACCAAGTGTTGTACAAGTTGTGCATCACCTTCCAACCGGGAGGTGCCACTGAACGCGCAAAGTTGTTGCAGAACATTACGGACTCCAAATGTGGTTCCAATGTTCATGAAGTTTTGGACTGGATTCGAACCTGGCGACGGTTTGTTCAAAGGGCCAGGGAACTCCATGTCACGTTGCCTGATGGTTTGGTTTTGTTAGGGGCTTTGAACAAATGTACTGATGTTTTGAGTGGAAAATCCCCACAAGTGGCATATCGTCTCAACATGATCCGCCAGCAGTTGAATGTGGATCAGTTGCCAACAGCAGAGACGATCTTGAGCTACTCCGAGCATCTGCAAGCTGAAGCTGAAGAGCTGACTTTGAGCACGCCTGCGAAGGCAACTTCGGCTGTGATGGCTGCTGCTTTGGGTGTGCCACCGCCTCCTGGGATCCCTCAAAATCCTCAAAGCTCCCAAAACCCCCAAAATGAATCGGATCAAAGGTTTCCGAACTCAAAAAGAAGGCCTTGTAGGTATTGGATGAGTGAAAAGGGGTGTCAAAGGGGTGATCGATGTTCTTTTGGTCATGTCAATTTGGATCCCCAAAGCAACAGATGTTTCAATTGTTCTGCTGTCGGTCATTCCAAACGTGATTGTCCTTTGAAAAATGCAGGGTCTGACTCAAAACCTGATCCCACCAAAAAGAGGGTTGCCAAAGTGTCAAAACCGAGTGGAAAAGGGAACCCCGAAAAGTATGGGAAGGGTATTGGGGAACATAGTAGCCCTGAAAAAACTACTGGGGATGTTGCTGCAGCAGAGAAGTCACTTGGATCTGAAACTGCGTACAGGACTGGGCCGGAAACTGGGGACGGGGGAGAAAATACTCCTGAAAGGGTCACTGGGCTGTTGAGTGAAGCCGCTACCCTCCTGAAAACCCTCAAACCGGTTGCCAAAGCTGTCAAAATCAAAAGGGTGAATGCTCCTGATGGACCCACAGGTCTTTTGGATGGTGGGGCAACAAACGCTTTGAGAAGAGGAACCCCTAAAGAACTGGCTGAAGCTGACCCTGTTGTTGTGGAGTTAGCACATGGGTCGGTTGAACTGAAACAACATGCTTTGACGGGGACCATTCTCACTGAACATGCGGTTGAACCCATTGTGCCATTAAGGGGATTAATCGACCTTGGTTTTGTCATCAAATGGAGTACCCATGGTTGTGAAATCAAACACCCCTCAAGAGGAACCATTCAATGTTGGTTGCGAAATGGGTGTCCTGTTGTGTCTGAAAAACATGCGTTAGGGTTGATTCATGACATTGAGTCTTTGGAGTTAGCCAAAAGAATCCCTTCTGAAAGTCCTGAAACCGTGTCTGAGACTGCACATGAATGGTGGTCACAAAGGTTTCCGAATGTTCCCAAAAGAATTTGGAGATACATGAAGGGTCAAGGGGTTGACACTCCAGGGGTTCACTTGCCTTGGAATCGTGCCCAAAGGCGTCGACATGCCCAAGCTAAGGCGATTGTCATCCACTTGTATGCCGGTGAAGCATCTAAGGATTGGAGTCTTGGTTGGCCTGCTGACGTTGAAATGATCACCTTGGACGTTCGAGATGGTCAGAATGTCCACGATGCTGCAACTTGGGCCTACCTTTGGCGACTTGCTGCATCTGGTCGTGTCGTAGCTGTGTTGGGGGGACCACCATGTCGTACTGTGAGCAGATTGTTGGAGAAAACACCAGGACCACCAAGGTTGCGTTCAAGAAATGGTCCTGAAAGGTTTGGGTTTGAACACCTCAATGAATCCCAACAACAAAAAACGGACAGTGACACTGCGCTGTACCTGAAACAGTTGGGGTTGTACATGCATGCTCACGAGTCATGGGATGGTTCAAGATGGCCCCACATGAAACATGTTGCGAATAGGGTTGGATTTATGTTGGAATCCCCTCAAGACCCCAAAACTTACCTCCAAAATGGTGAAGGGGATGAGTCTGCGAGTTTTTGGGCTTGGGATGAAACAAGGGATTTTCTAGAAGCTTTCCAACCAAATGGAATGGAGTTGATCAGTTTTGACCAGGGTGCGTTTGGGCATACTCGGAAAAAACCCACAACATGTATGACCAACCTCCCTGACATGAAAGAACTAGATGGCTGTCGCTCTGGTGAACGTGAGCGACACTTGGCGGTGAACTTGGATGAAAGGTTGAACCAAACTGCCTCTTGGTCACTTTGGGCACCAGGGTTGAGGGCTGCCATCAAAACGTCTCTGTTGGTTTTGGTTGAATGGTATGGGATCTCACCACCAAAATTGTCCAAAAGTTTGGGGTTGGATCAATGGAAACAACATATCAACCAAGGACATCAACCATACCGACGGGATTGTAGGACATGTATACTCAACATGGCTGGGTCAAAACCACACCGACGTAGGGAACATGCTGGGAGTTCTGCTTGGACCATGTCTGTTGATTTGGTGAACCTCCCCAAAGCACGTGACCTTGCTACCAAAAAAGTTGTGAGATATGGTTTGGTTGCCACAGCCCTTGTTCCTGTGTTTGACTCTCCTCCGGGGGACGAAACGTCAGCTGCCGAAAAGCCACTTGTTGCTGGCGATGTGTCTTCCGATGCTCCGCAACCAATGGAAACTGTGGATGCATGTTGGGGGGAGGGACTTGATGAAAAAGAATACTCCCTTCAGGGGGGCGAAAAGACAGAGGAAAACCCTGAAGGTGATGAAGGTGAAAAAGTGAAAGACCATGATGGAGGTGACGGAAACGAAACTGACTATGAACCGTCAATCATGGGTGAAGATGAGCTGAAAGAATGGGAGTCAAAAAGTTTTGAAAAGGTTGTTGGAGAGTTGTCTCAACCTGTGAAAGTTCGTCATGTCACACTCATGGAACCTGTCGAGTCAAGAAATGTGAAACATGTGTTGCCTGCGATGGATGCTTTGGTGACTAGGATGAGATACATGGGTGTCTGTGTCACACGCATTCATTCGGACAGGGCCAAAGAACTGTTGGCTCGGAAGTTTAGGTCATGGGTTGCACAAAGAAACAGTGAGGCCGAGGTGAACCAACTCAAAAGGCGTACCAGGCTGTTGCTTCACATGGCAGGTCAGGACAACACTCATTGGCCACAGGCCATGCGATTTGCCACTGAGGAACGACTCAGGCAACAGATGGAGCTCCTTGGTTTCCCTGTTCAAAAAATGTTGCCGTACAATTCCCTGGTTTTGGTCAAAAGAAAAAGATGGCATGACAAAGGGAATTTGTTGGCTCGACCTTTTGTTGAAACACGTTTGTTGTGTCCAAGCCCTGACATGACTTCAGGTTGGCTTGTCCGAACGACTAAGGACCAACATGTTTTGCATGCTCGTGAGGCCATACTGCCAGATCCACTGGGCGATCAAGCCCAACTGCAACTCGAAGAAGACCTGCGGCCTGGCAAACCTCACTTGCGTCTTTGGCATAAGCAGCCACCTCCAGGACCAGCACCCATGAAACTGCCGCCACTGCCGCGATTGGATCGCGGGGGGGAGTCCTCTTTGGTTTTGGATTCTCAACTTGAAAAAATCCCTGAAAATGAACCCCGAAATGAAGTTGTTCTTGAGGTTGATGGTGAACATGGGGATAATGGGGATGAAATGTTGGGAATCTTTGATGAAATCGACCAAGAAAACCTTAGGGAGGCACCACGGTTTGTTAAGGGGTTGAACACCAATGCTGGGTCCGGGGGAGATGGTAACCCAAAAAACCCTGAAGATGTTGGTTTGGGGTCAAAGTCAAGGGTTGTTGCCAAGTTGGAATCTTTGGATTGTTTGGAAAAATGTTTGGGTTGGAAACATCAAACCATTTCCAGTTCATTACAAGACCTGTTGGATGTTGTTCCCACCACGAAATCTCTTGGGGAAGTTTGTGGGGCTGATATCCAATGGCTTCAAGGGGAAAAAGAACGGTTGGAAAATGACTTGTTCCTGGTCCGTGATGCCCAAAATAAACGGGTTATTAAAATGTGTGGCCTTCAAGCTGATGATGTCATGGCCGTGAATCCGGGGGAGGTCTTGCAAACAACCACAATCCCTTTGAATGAAGTCAGAAATGAACTTGGGGAATGGAAGGATGCGATGATGAAAGAATACAACAGTTTGGTCCATGAAACTAAGGCCATTGAACCTGTTGACCTTTCCATGTTGAACCAAGAAGCGGTTGAGTTTGTTCCTGGAAAACTTGTGACTGTTCGAAAAGCGGGTCCAAATGGTGGTAAAAAGAAATGTAGGGCAGTAGTTTGTGGAAACCTGCTGCAAAGTGACTTGGATCCTGCTCCGGGCAATCTCTACGCTTCTGGCGCTGATGGCATTCTGATCAGAGCTACACTGGCTCACTCCGTGCAGATGGGATGGGGCGCTGGCATTACCGACATTCGCACAGCATTTCTCCTAGCTCCTCGGCCGAAACCTCAAGATGCCCGGGAGGTGATTGTTGTGCCCCCAAAAATACTTGTGGAAGCCAAAGTTTGCAGCCCTTCTGAACGGTGGAGAGTTCATAACGCTTTGTATGGGTTCACTTCAAGCCCCGCACATTGGGCGGTGCACAGGGATCAGGTCATGAGTGGGTTCAAATGGAAGATGGATGGTTGTGACTTTTCCCTCAAAAGAACCGAAGAAGGGAACTTGTGGAAAATCATGAAACATGGTCATGGGGATGCCGAACCAACATGTGAAGGTCATGTTATTGTTTATGTTGACGACATCATGGCTCTTGCAAATGACAATGTTCGAAACTCCTTTTTTGACCGGTTGAAAAAAGAATGGAAGTGTTCCGATGTCGAAACTGTTGACAAAAATGAATGGATCCGGTTTTGTGGTTTTGAGTTGAAAAGACATGATGATGGGGTGAGTCTGATGGTAGGACAAAAGTCTTACACTGCTGAGTTGTTGAAACGTCATGAACATGTTTCCCCAAAGTCATGCCCCATGCCAAAACTGGACAGTTCAGAAACGGATGAAACGGATATCACAACACCTGACGTCCGTGCAGCCCAAGCAATCACAGGTGAACTGCTTTGGCTTTCTGTGAGAAGTAGGCCTGACATAGCCTATGCCGTAAGTGTCATGGGAAGAAATGTTACTAGAAAACCAAGGTGGGTCCAACAGTTGGGACAACACGTGCTAGGGTTTTTGTGTAACACCCCAGAAACTTGCCTCCTGTACCGCCCTTGCAACAAGGACCACGGTGCACATGGCACACTTCAGGTACCAAGGCATGAGAAGCTCATTGAGGCCTTCGCCGATATCAGCTTCGCTCCTCAAGGTGACCGCAGTCACCAGGGCATCATTCTATGTGCCGCAGGATCTCCAATTCAGTGGGAGGCAACTCGGCAGGCATTTCACACCATGAGCACAGCGGAATCCGAATTGGTTGGGTACTGCGAAGCTACAATAATGTTGAAATCTGCTGAGGCCCTATTGAAGGTTATCCATGGTTCATGCAACACGGGTGATGGTTTTGATGGGTTTGAAAAGGTTATTTATGGGGACAATTCAAGTGCACTTAGCATACTTATGAACCCTGATGGTGGATGGAGAACACGCCATTTGAGGCTTCGTTCGTCTTGCTTGCGTGAGTTGTTGAAAAGTGACCCCCAAACATGGAAAGTCAGACACCAAAGGGGAGTTGATCTACCTGCTGACATGCTCACCAAACCAATCACGTTGTTGAGGGATTGGGTTAAGTTCTGGCATTTCCTTGGGTTTCATGTTGATGCGTCAATCCCCAAATATGACCCCGAAAACACACCTCAAAAAACCTCCAAAGGGTCTTCCAAGACGACCGCCACTTCAGGACCTGATGAAACTAAGGGATCTGATGATGTGGTGACCAAGGTGAAGGTGATCGTGGCTATGGCTGCGCTGGCTGTGGCGTCTTCAGCAGCTGGGCGAGCTGATGTGCGGCTGGCCTGTGCTACTGCTGCTGCTGCATGCGCTGGATGGCTGGCTTGCAACTGGCACCCTGCGCCTTCATCGGAGGATAGATCCAAAGAGATCTGTTTAGACGGGAGGGAGGTGGAAAAACCATCAAGAGCCATTGGCCTCAAAAGCGAACAAGATGCCAGGGGAGATGAACCGGCCAAAGAAAAACCTCCAAGGGAAAACGAACCTGGAGGCATAAACCCTCAAATAAGAACCAAAAAATGTGTGAAATCAACAAGGGAAGATGAACCTGGAGAAAACAGTTTTGGGACGGTTTGGGATGGAACCCCTGAACATGGAAATTGGGCTCACCGAACCTATGAAAGTGAAAGGGATTTTTGGGACAGTAACCCTGAAGAAGGTCCTGGTTTTGGGGATTTTGTGGCAGGAAACAGCTGTGGCATGGCGCACAACAGTTTTGAGTCCGTTGGCGGTGACTCTGAAAATGATAAACTGTTGCAGCCACCGTTGGCTGATACCAACCACTGCCCTACGGGCTGCCCAAAAGTTCCGGCCGTGCGTTTAGCTGCCATGGCCCCAAAGATGTCAAAACCTGCGCCGCCGCTGCCGCCGCAGACGACAGGCGAAGCCGCTGCGGTGCCCGCTGCTGCTGCTGTACGCCGAAAGGCGCCGCCAATGATGCTGCAGTGTGCTGCCGCTTTGCAGGGTTCCTCAACTGCTGCCAGCTCGGATGGTTCTCGAGCACGACAAGACCCTTACATAGGGGCAATGCCCAAGTTCCCTCCAGCTCGCTTGGCCGCAGAGAAGGCCAAGAAAATAGCAGGAGGCACTCAACTGGACCAAATGCCTCAACAAGGTCCATGGTTGGATGAGCGTTTTGGCGCTCCAAGCAGGAGTGGAAAAAAGGATGGATGGTCCGTAACCAAATGTGACCAAAGCATCTACCTGGTGCGAATCCATCGTGCTGCCCGAAAACAGAGGTTCCACCCCTTGCACCGAAGTGCGCCAGTTGATGCCAAATTCCTCACAGGTGAACGCATCACCAAGGCGTTCTATGTGGATGGAAGAAATGGACCAGGCTTTCTGGTCGCCGACCAATGGAATGACCCTGTGGTTCGAGCTGAGTTTCAGTGGGTGGGGTTTACGTTTCTCAAGATGAAGATGGAAGCCATGGAGGACCTCAACCTGAACATACAGCTGGAACCGGCAACAGTGACTGCTGGGCCGTCCTGGCCTCAACCGCAGTCCACCAATGACGACGACCTCGAGGTGCATGTGGGACGCCACTACGAAATGCATACTCCGAGGCATACAAGACCTCACCGTGAACCTGGCCTTTTGATCGGCAAGCTGTACCTAGATGGATGTCTTGCAGCTAGCGGCACAGGAACTATGTCCAGTGCTGAGTCCCGAGAACTCCAGGTGGAACCAATTGCGGGTCCAACAAGCCCGTACAACAAGTCTGCAGCTCCGATGTCTGTGGGCTACAATCGAGGTGGTGGCGTCATTCAACGTGGTGTCGCTGCTGTGGTGCCCTCCTCAAGCTCGAGCGCTACTCCTGCTGCTCCCTCAGTCCCAAGATCCTACCAACCGCTAGTCGAAGAGTGGGCTCTGGTGACTGATGAGGAGTCCGATGATGTCAATGCCAATGAGGAGGAGCCCTGAAAACTATGACGACCTGAAAAAGCACTGCTGAGAGCCGGGCTGCGAAAGCCATTTTGGCTGAACTTTTGATGTTCCGCAGCAAGCTGCGGGGGGGAGTGCGATTCATGAAGCATTCCACCAGCTGCTGTGGATTTTAAAAACTTAGAAGTTGACATGTGGTGGCGTGCACCAACCATAGCATGGCCACTGCGCAAGGATGAAACATGACTGCCATTGCAAAATGGCTCAAGGGCGAGACGAAAAAGGTCTTGCCTAGCAGCTGCTGCTTCAGCTGTTGATCCACGATAATATTTCATAATGATTATAATGGAAAATCATATAAAAATGGATGATTGTTTGGGGGTACCATCATTTTAGGAAATCCCATATATATATATATATAATATCCATATCCACAATATACTGTACAAGTACATGGATGGTACGAGTTAGTGAAATGATCTAGAAACAAAACTGCGCATTCTAGAAATTGGATGGACATCTCGCCAGGTTTTTCAGCCGCTATTCAATGCTAGGCTCGCAGCATGCATCATACAAGAAACACAAAAGGAGACAGGAAACATATGGAAACATACACACACAGAAACAAAGACAAAGTGTCCATGTCGTTCAACTCACATCTCTGCCTTTTGTCTGGAGGTACATAGCGCGGATGACCATAGTGGCAATAGTCACAAGCATCTCCCGTTTTGCACATTCCCTTCGCCAAGCGAACACATGGCCGGCGGCAGAGTGCCGGGTGGCCGAGGCTGCCGAGGCTGCCGAGGTTGCCGAGGTTGCCACTGTATTCTGCAACTTCTGCCTGCGCTTCCTGCGCTTCCTGCGCTTCCTGCGCTTCGATGGAATCTGCTGCGACTTCTTGTGCCCAGGCGAGATTGCCAGAGATGTCGGGGTTGGTCTCGGGTGGCGGAGTACCTTGAGGCGGCTGCGGCCGTGCACCAAACGTCATGATGCATTTGCCTTGCAGCTCAGCGACGTAACTCGCAGCTTGTGTCTCGATGTCCTCGCGCGTCGTCTTTGTCTCCCAGCCAACAAGTTGCGGCCAGCTATTGGAACGAGATTCCAGAACACCCACTGGTTCTTCATCAATGAACGTGCGGAGGTATCGGAACTGCGCCATGGCTATACTTAGCTGTAGGTCGATTGGACTACAAACAATCACGGCGCATCTGGAGCCCAAAGTCAAACGGTGGCAAACATACCAGAACTCTGAGCGTCAATGTTTGTAGATGTCTAAATCAAATTCTATTGAGGTGCGTGAGTATACCCACATTTGCTTCAAATTTAATAATCCAAAATGGCTCCATTGTTGAAATATCATCTTAGTCTCGCCTGAAATTTCGAGGGGGCCCTTGAGCAACATGCTTGCTCAAGCGGTGGGACACTAGTAAATGACTGCTTCAGATCCAGTCACAGCGGCAGACCTATTTTTTTTTCACCCGACACCAAGAGCAAGAGCAGCAGCAACAAAAAAAAATAAAAAACAATGGCAACGACAACGACAACAACGACGACGACGACAATAACTACAAGACATGGATTCTTCCAATGACACACTTGTAAAATGGTAACACGCCAGCTGCTCGAAATCTGTTTGATGTTCTTGCTCTTATTGCTGCTTCAATTAACATCCTTTTGCAATGACCAACATGCTTCCGCAAATGGATTGCCCCTGAAATAGATAAAACCATGTGTTTTTGTTGTATCCATTTATCCCCTAGACTAGATACTTGATCCATAATATATCCATTGAATAATCCATCAGATATATAAATAAGGGATACTTGCGTTCAGCAATCCAAAGACATACGCAGATATACAAAACAGAGGCACAGCATTTCAATCCACCAATGAATTTCATTGAATTTCCAATCCCTTGTTTTTGGTACAAAAACATACAAAAACAATGTCATGTTCAGCCACCTGGAGGTTTCCTGACTTCAGAGGTACCCCAAAATATTATCATCCATGTTTCGATGGATTTTCCTTGAAAACAAACATCCATTCTGGGGTAAGTTCCGGACGGAAACCCATATGGATCCACGGACCTGAGAGATCACGTCCACCGTGTGCACTTGTTCCACCTTCAAGGCGAAGCAACGTCAGATGTATTATCTCTATGCATTAATATGTGTAATACATGTACATGTGTTCTTATCTGTGTACTAATACAATGGTATAGATACAATGGTATTGATGTGGTATAGTAAAATACTTATATGTATAATGCATGCATTTATCTGTCATATGTATATATATATATAAACACTCACAACACCATCTTTTACGTGCGTTGCAGACCAGTTTAGTCAAAATTGAAAAAGTTTAAATGAGAAATTCAAAACTGTGATTGTCGAAAAAAGAAGGCAATACTCGCTACCTTCATAAAAGGGGCACAAGTATTTCTCCCCCCGCCACACCCGGAGGAGAAATACCACCCGTGTCCCCTGAGCTTCACGCAACACCGCAAACACTCAGGCACTAGACACAGACAATCACCAACATTCAGAAAATTTTCGAATCAACCAAGAAAAAACTTCCCCCCTCCCTTGGTCTTTTGGCGCGCTTGGCGCTCTTTATCCACGTCCCCCTGCCTTGTTCTCCACGAGAACTTGCTCAAGCGAGGGCTTTGAATTTCATGAAAGAAAAATACGGTGAAACGGAGTCAATAGGGTTTTGGGAATTTGAATATCAGTCAGCATTGCTAGACCAGAGTTGATATAAATTTTTGCGGTCTTCAGAGCGGTCCACCTTCCCGCTAAGATGACCCGATCAAGGGAACCTCCCTTGACGAACAGGTGGGTTGCCCCACCTCTTCTGAGTGAGTAGGGGCGAAATTCCCATGCTTCTAACTTCTAACTTGAGTTTACGGATACAATCCGCAAAAAGATTTCGCCAGGCGTGGGGTTTTAAAGTCAGAAACGTGTTTTCAGGGACACGCTGTTTCCATACCCACAAGTGCTGAAGCACATGTTTTTCAGTTAAAGTAATGGATTCAGCTGCACCTTGTCGTTTACCCGCCTTGGTCAGACCAAGGTTGATAACCGCTGGTTGGTTGGCTGAGACCATATGGATCTGCCAAGCTTGTAGAGCTAACAATTCTCCAGTTCGTAAAAGACCATAAAACCCAACCAATAAACTAAGGCCAACAGTTTCATGGCCTTTGGTGACAGACCACCCTACCATGGCTCGTAAAACGGCCTCAGTCATTGGAGGAGCTCGTGCTGGGATTTCATGCACTGACCACGTCTTCATGAGACGCCAAGAGGCTGAGGTTGTGCTTTAACTTCGGTAAATGATCCTGCAACGCAGCCATGAAGGTGCTTGCAGTAGCACGTCCCTTCCTTGGGCCCACAGGTATTCAGGATAGTCTGATACCATCACATCCATGGCATCCTGTCGCGTAGGAAGTTCAAGGTTTTCTTGACGTAGATACTTGAAGAACTCGGCAAGGGCGGCCTTGTAGCGCTGCTTTGTTTTGTCTTGCACTGTGAGGCTTTTGAGGGTACCTAGTTTTTGGCGGATCTTTTTCCTAGTTTCCTTGCTGCTGGCTCCCAGACAGGAGGTTACTTTTTTACCCATTTCTTACGGGTTCCCCAGCGCGATGGTTTATCGGCTGGGTTATCCTGGTATTGATGTAACCCCAAATGGGGCGAAGCCCTCTAGCAAGTATGTAGGAGTTGATCCGCATGATGGTACGCCTCATTTTCCTTGAAGATGATCTTCCCCTGGTCAAAGCGTGGAGCACTACCAGGCTGTCCACTAGGTGGACGCATCTGATGTTGAGTTGTTTGTGCTGCAACACTCGCCACTTCAACGTAGTAAGCACTGGTCGAGCTTCTAGCACGTTGATGTGTTCCTCGTCACCTTTCCACTTCCATCCTGAGACTGGTTTCCATCTCCACAACCGTCCTGGAATGCCCGTCCTGAGTCGGTGGTGCTTCACCGGAACTTCTGACACGCTCTGCAACATCAGATCTTCTCCCTTGATGGAGACCAATCCAGCAAGCTTTGCTGCCAGATGATCACTGGGAGAGAAAGTCTTGTTGGCCTGTCCGAACAGTGGCCGCAAAAGCAAAGTTTGCAGATGGGGTGATTTTCCGGGGGTGAGCTCGGTCATGATGTCCGACAAGGAGGTAGGAGATGTTACCCCTAAGGGCCCCAGTAGCTGCTGTAGCAGCCACGCCACAACTCCCACCGCCCACGGGTTGCCCACCAAGCTGAGTCTGCAATCTTCATGGGCTAACCGTCCCATGGTACTCCTTCTTCATGCATTGGAGTGTGTAGTTGGGAGGGAATCCCATGATTGCCTCCCTTTCTCTGATGTTAGGAGTCCTCAGACTCCCTTGCGCATCTTGTAGGCAGTGCTGGTCCATATACTGGTAAGGTGGAAACCTGTGAGAGTGATCCTTCCATCTCTGTACTTCTTGTTCACTGCAATCTCGAAGTCCAGCTGGTCGCCTTAAAGGCTTTGAGCTCGGCCGGGCGGTAGTGAACGTAGGCAGTGGCTTTTGGTAGGTTCTCCACCATCCCTTCTCCAAGAAATTATTCTCCTCGACGGTGGTCTTCAAGTTCACTTGCCCTTGGAGGGGGGGGTCTTTCCCCGGAACCCCAGAAAATCTCGACTCCTTCGCCCTCCTGGAGTTCCCAGGTGATCCAGTAGAGGCGGGGGCGGTGTGCGAGACAAATGCCATCTGCATCAATGAACCATGGTAAGAGTTCAAACTCTTCGTTCATGACCTGGCAGTCGTTGAAGTCCATAGACGCCACATTCTCAGTGATGCTGTGTACCTGCGCCCACGGGAAAGCTCGCTTGAACATGCCTACTATCCTGGGCACCTCCTTGAAGAGCTTGCTTCTCTGGTCCTTGAGGGCACCTTTTCTGTCGCTATTGAGGCCTGACACCCCTTGACAGGGGGTCCTGCTCCTACCAAAACCAATCCAACTGAACCATATCCCAGCCCAAAGAAGTTACATCTTCAACGTGCTCACAATCCGGGAAGTTGGACTCTACCACCCCTCGAGCTTCTGGATTGCTTTCGACAGAGATATGCCCTGCCACCGGAGCTTTGATGGCATCCAATGCCACCCTCAAGGCTCCAATCCCGTCGAAAAGTCCTACACTCAAGATCTGAATCATTTCTAGTTCTTCCGGGATATCACCCCTGACCTGACTCAAACTGGCAGCCTGACCATAGGGAGTAAGCCCCACACTTCGCGCAATTCCTCCCCCGCTTGTGGATGCATCGCTGGCCGTGACCATGGAGTCGAATCTCCCTCGAAAACTCATAAAACTCAAAGGACACAAACCAATAAACCTGACCAACTCAACCATGACTTCACGGTGCATCCAAACCCGGCCTGTGGGCTTTCTAAAGTTGCCTTCAACAATCATACGCCAGATGTGGTTCAGACTAGAAAGTAAAGGCCTATTGAACATTGAAATGTATACGAAGCCCCCCCAACTATCTGTAGTTCTCGTTGTGAAGCTGTGCCACGCCCCAAAAGCTCCAGCGCCAGCCGCACATACTTTGCCACTTTGGGAGGCTTCGCATAGAGCGTCCCTTCTTCTCCATCAAGCCATGCCCCTTGCACTTCTGCATCCCAAGATTGTTGGACCGTCTTCTTCGGGTGTCTTGGGAGGCCATTCAGCTCATAGCACTCCCTTACCTGATCTACCACCTCTGACGTGGTCCCGGCTGTCAAGGTAAACCCTGAACAAATTTGGAAAACCGCTAAAGCACCGATCTCGTCTAAGCTCTTGGATAGTTAGCCCCAGCCCCTTCACTGAACCAATGGCCTTTTGAATGACAGCCCGGTGGATGTGCTGAGCTATCTCCACGCTGTTGAGGTACCCCATTGGCAAAACTCGACCAGCCAAAAACCATCTCTTAGAATCTTCACCTGGGGGTACCAGACACCGAGGCGCCTCCTTTCCGAAGGCCATGAACTTGGTCCAGGCTGGAGGAGTCCGGAACAAGTAAAGAAGCATCTGAGGTCCTCGGACGAGGTAGCGGAATGAGATTCTGGGTGATGGCTAAAATGCGCAACAGGAAGTGGAAACAAGTCTCCTTTTCCTGTAGTGGACCTTGGTCTGCAACTAGGTTTTTCTAACATTGAAAGCGCATCCACCACCAAAGAACCAAGGCTTCCGACTTTGATGACTCCGTCAGCGCTGCTTAGGCACTCATCTACCCGGCGCTGCACATGCAAGTGAAACTCTTGGGAGCCAGCCTGTGCATTCTGCTGGCCCCCTTCAAAGTGATGCAACTTGAATTCCGTCTCCTCATGGGAGTCCCCGTGCCGCCAAGCTTGGGAACTCCATTCTGCACCTGAGGCCTTCTCACGAGCTTCGACGATCAAAGTGTCTATGTCCTCAGCGGTGAAACCTGTGCCAGCCAATCCCTCCATAGTGCCACCTCTTTCTTGTCTTCTCCTCTTCGCAGCCTTTCTAGAATCGTCATACTTGTCTTCTCTGGAAAGTTTTTGAGACCCTTCTGAATCAGTCAGTGATGCCAACCTCCTCAACTCCTCTCTTTCTTTTGCCATGATGTCTTTCCTTCTTCTTTTCCAGCCCCGGCTCCTCTATTCTTCCCTCCATCACTTGACTGATTCTTTCCTGATCCCTTTTCCTTTCCTTTTCTCGCCTTTCCACCCATGTTCTGGGAGGTGTCTCCTCCCTTCCCTGACGCCGGCCTCGTCATCAGCGACCTGAGCCTATCTTCTTCACGTGCTTGGCGAGCAGCTATAGTCGCTCCTGAGCTTCCGTCATTCCGCCATCTTCGCACTTCACCAACTCATATTATTGTCGGCACATAGTCCAGTGGGCGCCACGACCTAAAGCCTCAAGGCTTTTCAGCCGTTGCGTGAGCACATCCATGCTGCTGCCCACTTTTCCTTGGGCTAACAGGTCGAGTGCCTGGCTGATGGTAATCACCTCCTGCTGAAGTGAGGCACTCATTCCAGTTATCACCACCTGCTTGCTGTATTGTGTGAAAAGTGGGGGAAGACTTTGTTTGTCCATTCCCCAGGCTGTGCCAGCTGCTGTGACTAGGCTGCGCTTTATCTCCTGGAGAGATCTCGAGGAGAGTGCGCCTGGGCACCTTTTCCACACGGCCCGCAGCCGCTTGTCGTCCTCGAAAAGGCCTGTCTCACCCACTTCCAACGAGCTTGAAGACGAACTAGAGGATGTAGTGCCCAAGCTCCCACTGCTGCTGCCTTTGTCTTTCTTCTTTTTGCTCCTTCGGTCCTTCTTTGCTATCTTGCGGGCTCTTTTGACGATTTTTGACCTGACCCTCACATTGGGGTCCATGCCGGTGCCACCAAAGACTTCCGCCAAAGTTCATTGGCCCACCTCTCTGCTCTCTTCCTCACCTTTGGGAGACTTGCTTGGTCTCCCTTCTTCTGCCTCCTCTCTCCTCTTCCTCTTCGCTTCTTTTTTGTCGACCGTTTTGGCCTTCCTTCCGGCTTCTTCCATCCTCGCCTGCTCACGCCGCAGCTCCTGCAGATCATCTCCTCCATCTTCTCTTCTCGTTGCTTCTTTAAGATTGCTCATCCAACTCTCCTCCATCAGGCTCACTTCTTCGAACTTGCCGGAGTGCACCAAGAGCTCGTCTGTGAGTTGCTGGTTGCAATCCACCGTGCATAGGTGTACAGCCACCAGCTTGTCCTTTCTGCCGCTCAAGATCCTCAAAAGATCTTCATCACGTGTTCCCTTCACTTCCAAGTCCAGGAACCATTGGCCATCTTCACTTCTGACGCTTTTGACTTGTCCTGCCAGCTTCACCTTCCTCCCATAATACACTGCCTCTGGGAGGTAGATTGACCTGAGTCCCGCCAGCGCCTTGGGGTTCAAGTCTGAAAAAGATTGCAACTTCGGCAGGACTTGCTCCTCCTTCTCCTTCGCCGCTTCTTGTCGGGCAGGTCGTCGAAGGGCTCCTCTCGATGATGCAGGCCTCCGCAAGGCCCCTCTTTTCGGCGCCATCCTTCAGTCAGCGGCGCCTGTCGCGCCTTCTACTGAAAAGCTCTTGCTTTCCTCTTTTCACCTGTCCTTTATTTGTGGACGAGGTCCACCTGGCGTGATCGCTCACCGGCAACACCCCCCTCCACCCCGAGCCCTGTCTTGGAGGTGGAGGGTGATCAGGTTCCCGGGGGTACCAGTGACGGTCCTCCCAACGATCAGGGGGCGGGCCAGGTGGTTCAGGCGGTTTCTCTGACCTCCTCTTTTTCTCTTTTCCTCCTTCTGGCCTTTCTTCCTCAGAATCCAATTCTTTTCTCCTCTTTCGATCTCTGTCACGGCTCCTCCTCTCTCTTCGATGGCTCCTGCTTCCCCTCCGGCGACTCCTGCTTCTTTCTAGCCTGGGAGACCTGTCTTCTCCCCTTCTCCTCTCTTTGGATTCTCCTCGACGATTCCTTCCGCTGCTGGCTGCCCTTGGCTTCTCCTCTTCAGTTCTGGATTCCCTTGTTTCCTTCTCAGGCTCTTTTTCCTCCTTGGGTGGCTGGAACTCCTCGGCCTTGATGAGCTGCTTGGGGGGGCTGGCGGTGCCCCCTTGGGAGTGAGGTTCAATCTACCTTCTTTCTTGTTCTCCTCCTTGTCCTCCTTCGGCTCAACCTCCTCTTTCGAAAGCTGGGAGGGTGGCGGCCCCTCCCCTGTAGATGGTGTCCGGGTCGCCCCGCTGGTCACAACCGGGGGAGGGCCAAGCCTCTGGAGCTCGTCCCTCAAGTCGGCCTCAAAGGTCCGCGCGGCGGCCAACGCTAAACCAATGAAACCTGGATGTGTCTGGCCAATCGAAACCAGGTAGAACACCCGGTTGAAACAACGGCACAGGGAACAGCCACAGGTTGTGGCGTGTCCCCACATGCCAATGCCTGAAAAGCCAGAGCTGCGCGTAATCACTGGTGTTTTCGCGTTTACATCCGTAAGCGTTTGTACATGTAATATATTTATGTGCATGGTTTTGGTGATTCCGACCACAATGTGCTGTCTGACTCTGTGGCCGCAATTAGTAGAGGTGCATTTCTACATATATACACCATTATAAATTATGAATGAATTATTTTGGAAGTAAATTATCACCATTTACATCCATTTAGATCATTTGTTACATATACATCCAACAAATGTTTGTTTCGTTCATATCGTTTCAACAAAGAAACAAAATCTAGGCGTGTTCAATGAACGGATAGACAAAAGAATGGAAATTGATCAGGTTATGAACTAGTCGAAGTGAGCATATGATACCAACTCTCAGGTCCCGTCTTCAATGGGAAATCATGGGGATGCAAATGTGTAGATGGGTAAACAATAGGACGTGTAAGTGTGCATGCAGCGACTAACACATTCACTTTATGTGTCTTTTTGTATGTAGTTGCTAATGGTTGCATTTCATGTTAGATATAACTACCCTTCCATGCCATTGCAGAGGATGGACGAGATACAATATGATATAATATGCTACAACAAGATATCATAAGAGATAATAAGATATAACAATATAACAATATATATATATGTATATATACATAAATATTAAGATACATAAACATGATATAATAGTGATATAATACGATGCAATATGGTATACTAAGATACCGTGGGATATAATAAGATGCAAATGATGTGGTAAAATACAAAAAGATATAATCGGATACAATATGGTAAGATATACTAGACCATGGTATAATATGTATTCACCGTTTAAGGTGATCTTTGTAGATATCTTGTTATACGCAGAAAAAAAATCAGATCTCCATCGGCCTCCACAGGTTGTTCATGAACCAAGCTCACTGGGACTTCAACGGCCTGGGACGAAAGACGAGCTGCTCGGTGAGAAAAAACATGGCGACTGTTGTGGGAATATCATGGGAATGTCTTGGTAATCTATGAAATATAATTTCGACTGTTGTGGAATATCATGGAATATTCTGAAATATGTTTGACAATACCATATTTGTCTTAAATATGATGGAATATGGTTTTGGAATGGAAATGGAGGTGTATTCTGGAAAGAGAATGTACAGAATGTACACATACACCATATTACCGAATATGGAAAATATGAATATGTATATATGATTATTAATTATTATATGTGTATATATATGTATATATATATGTCCATTATATCATATCCCTTACAGACCTGGGTGAGCGAAATATACCTGTCTACCACTTCCCCCAGACTTTGCTAGCACGACAATGAAGAATCAACATGTTCAATGGCTAAAGCATCCCCAATTATGTTGTTTTATTGACATATATTGACATGCTTTTTGTCAAAGCGCAACCGTCATCAATAGGACAATAGTTTTAGTGTTCAAAATGGCCGAAACCTTTGGCTCGCAACATCCCGCGGCCAATCTTCGATATCTTTGGATCAGATTTTTGTCCTATCCATAGCTTCACCTTGGCTCACCTTCTGGTTGCTTTGAAGGGACAACGGGTTGACTTTGTGGCTGCAGCCCACAAACCATCGATCTTCATGTATTTTAGGATAGAACCAGCACCCCATTTTCATCCCAGCCTTGGTTTCCGCCTGCAGTTGAACCTCCAGGATTGGTGACAGATTTCCGCCGTGGAGTGGAACACCCCGATTTTTTGGGGTCATGTGGATTTGGAAAATGGGCTATAGCTACAAAGCCTGAAAAAATACAACTTGGTTATGGTGATCGTTTCTTCCCATACCTGCATCCACTTCAGAATGGAAGGGGCTCAGGATGGCTCAGGGTCACGGCAATGGACACATGTATATGTACGTGAATACACAATATGACGGTATATTATATATATAATTAATATACATATGTAAAAATGTGAGTACACATATGTATAATTATGTATACGTATCTATCTAGATCTCTCTCTCTCTCTATAATCGAAGGAAGTTTAGAAGTCAAACTTCCGACAATATGGAGAGATGAAAAGCAGAGCAGGGAAGAGGCATAGAGAAGAGAAAGATTAGAAGAGAAAGAGTAAGAAGACAGAAGATTCAGATGCGCGAAAAGGTAAGAAAGTCGCGAAACACTATGTTTTTCCAATGATTTGGGGCTCCGGAGGGTCGAAAAGTAGGCTCGCTAAAGCGGCGGGTGCGGAGCCAGCTGGCTAGATGAGAGATGAAAAATTGCACGCCGTTGTGGCGCGAAGCACATTTCCAAGTCAAAATGTACAAAACACACCATTCTCGGACCACTTTTGGAAGTTGCGATGTCGAAAAAGTGCACGCCGTTGTGGCGCGAAGCACATTTCCAAGTCAAAATGTACAAAACACTAGGGGTGTGGACCACTTTTGGCAGTTGAGATGTCGAAAAAGTGAACGCCGTTGTGGCGCGAAGCACATTTCCAAGTCAAAATGTTAAAAACACCTCAGCCGCGCACCACTTTTGGAAGTTGAGATGTCAAAAAAGTGCACGCCGTTGTGGCGCGAAGCACGTTTCCAAGCCAAGATGTACAAAACACCAGGGGTTCGGACCACTTTTGGACGTTCCGATGTGAAAAAAATGCACGCCGTTGTGGCGCGAAGCACATTTCCAAGTCAAAAGTGTTAAAACTGACGGTCTCGGACCACTTTTGGAGGTTCAGATGTCGAAAAAGTGTCGAAAAAGTGCACGCCGTTGTGGCGCGAAGCACATTTCGAAGTCAAAAGTGTAAAAAACTGAGTGTTTTGAACCTTTTTTGACCTGCTGATGTCGAAAAAGTAGACACTGATTAACTTAACTAACTTGACTAACTTAACTAACTTAACTACCCTAACTTCGACGACAACAGCAACAGCAACAACAACAACAACACCAACACCAACACAAACCACAACAACTACAACACCAACCACAACAACTACAACTACAACAACTACACAACAACTGCAACTGCAACTAGAACTAGAACTACAACAACAACTACAACAACAGCAACAACAACAACAACAACAACAACTACTACTACTACTACTACTACAACTACACAACAACTACAACTACAACTACAACTACAACTACACAACAACTACAACTAGAACTGCAACTACAACAACTACAGCTACAACAACAACAGCAACAACTACAACTACAACAACTACAACTACAACAACAACTACTACAACTACAACTACAACAACTACAACTACACTACACAACAACTACACCTACACAACAACTACAGCTACAACTACAACAACAACAACAGCAACTACAACTACAACTGAACAACAACTACAACTACAAAACAACTACAACTACAACTATATGACTGCAACTACACTACACTAATTACATTACACCACAACTACAACTCCACTACGCAACAACTACAACTACAGTTGCAGTACATCACACTACATCCAGCAGTTGTGGGTGAGGTGACCACTGCAACCATTGCAACCACTCCAGCAAACACAGCTCCAACCACCTTTCGGTCAATCAGTGGATTCGCTCTGCCATCCGTGATTCACAACAACCAACGTCTCCTATAGGTTTCCTATTCTGAAACTTCCGCCACCGCCTTGTGCGGTACTACTGGGACATATAACCGAAGGAAGTTTAGAAGTCAAACTTCCGACAACATGGACAGATGAAAAGCAGAGCAGGGAAGAGGCAGAGAGAAGAGAAAGATAGAAGAAAGAAAATAAGAAGAAAGAAGATGCAGATGCGTGGAAAGGTAGGAAAGTCGCGAAACACTATGTTTTTCCAATGATTTGGGGCTCCGGAGGGTCGAAAAGTAGGCTCGCCAAAGCGGCGGGAGCCAGCTGGCCAGATGAGAGATGAAAAATTGCACGCCGTTGTGGCGCGAAGCACATTTCCAAGTCAAAATGTACAAAACACACCATTCTCGGACCACTTTTGGAAGTTGAGATGTCGAAAAAGTGCACGCCGTTGTGGTGCGAAGCACATTTGCAAGTCAAAATGTACAAAACACCTCAGCCGCGCACCCCTTTTGGAAGTTGAGATGTCGAAAAAGTGCACGCCGTTGTGGCTCGAAGCACATTTCCAAGTCAAAATGTACAAAACACTAGGGGTGTGGACCACTTTTGGCAGTTGAGATGTCGAAAAAGTGAACGCCGTTGTGGCGCGAAGCACATTTCCAAGTCAAAATGTTAAAAACACCTCAGCCGCGCACCACTTTTGGAAGTTGAGATGTCAAAAAAGTGCACGCCGTTGTGGCGCGAAGCACGTTTCCAAGTCAAGATGTACAAAACACCAGGGGTTCGGACCACTTTTGGACGTTCCGATGTGAAAAAAATGCACGCCGTTGTGGCGCGAAGCACATTTGCAAGTCAAAATGTGAAAAACACCAGGGGTTCGGACCACTTTTGGAGGTTCAGATGTCGCTTTGCTTCGCTTCACTACACTACACTACATGATACTACACTACACTACACTCCACTACACTACACTACATTACACTACACTACACTTCACAACACTACAACTACAACTACACAACTACACTCCACTACACTCCACTACACTAAATTATACTACACTACACTACATTACACTACACTCCACTACACTACATTACACTACACTACCTTCCACTACACTTCACTACACTTCACTACACTTCACTACATTACTCTACACTACACTCCACTAAACTACAACTACAACTACAACTACACAACTACACTCCACTACACTCCACTACACTAAATTACACTACACTACACTACATTACACTACACTCCACTACAAATACAACTACACAACTACACTCCACTACACTCCACTACACTCCACTACACTAAATTACACTACACTACACTTCATTACACTACACTCCACTACACTACATTACACTACACTAAATTCCACAACACTACAACTACAACTACACAACTACACTCCACTACACTCCACTACACTCCACTACACTAAATTACACTACACTACACTACATTACACTACACTAAATTCCACAACACTACAACTACAACTACACAACTACACTCCACTACACTCCACTACACTCCACTACACTAAATTACACTACACTACACTACACTACCTTCCACTTCACTCCACTACACTAAATTACACTACACTAAACTACAGTACATTACACTACGCTACACTACATTCCACTACACTCCACTACACTACACTACATTACACTGAATGACACTGCACCACAGATAGGCAGGTAGACAGATAGACAGATAGACAGATAGACAGATAGACAGATAGACAGATAGATAGATAGATAGATAGACAGATAGATCGATAGATAGATAGATAGATAGACAGATAGACAGCTAGACAGATGAAAGAGAGAGAGAGAGATAGATAGATAGCTAGCTAGCTAGATAGATAGATAGATAGATGGATAATAGAATGATAGATGGATAGATAGATAAGATTAGACAAGATTAGATAAGATTAAATAAGATTAGATAAGATTAGATAAGAATAGATAAGAATAGATAAGAATAGATAAGATAGATAAGATAGATAAGATAGATAAGATAGATAGGATAGATAAGATAGATACGATAGATACGATAGACAAGAAAGATAAGATAGATCAGATAGATAAAATAGATAAGATAGTTAAGATAGATAAGATAGATAAGATAGATAAGATAGATAAGAAAGATAAGATAGATAAGATAGAAAAGATAGAAAAGATAGATAAGATAGATAAGATAGATAAGATAGATAAGATAGATGAAATAGATAAAATAGATAAGGTAGGTAAGATAGATAAAATAGATAAGACAGATACGATTAGATAAGATAGATAAGATAGATAAGATAGATAAGATAGATAAGATAGATAAGATAGATAAGATAAATAAGATAGATATATAGATAGATAGATACTGATATAGATAGATAGATAATGATATAGATAGGTAGATAGATAGATAGATAGATAGATAGATAGATACTGATATAGATAGATAGATAATGATATAGATAGGTAGATAGATAGATAGATAGATAGATAGATGGATAGATAGATAGATAGTTAGATAGATAGATAGAAAGATAGGTAGACAGAAAGATAGATCGATAGATACATAGGTAGATAGATAGGTAGGGGTAGGTTTCCTGTTTTTGAAACTTCCGCCACCGCCTTGTGCCGTACTACTGGTATATACATATATAACTATTTATATATATATATATTGTTATTCATATTATTTGTATATAATTACGTATATGTTGAGCAATATCTTGACAAATTCATACACCCCCCTGAGCTGTGATCATCCCAATAGTGCAGCAATGGCCCGTTACCTGCCTTCGGGAATTCCCTCGGGACATCTTGCCTGGCTGTGTTTCCAATCGGATATCTGCCGCTGCCAAAATCAACAGTTTGCCAGTTGTTTTTTTTGCGAATAATATTATGGAGGTAAAGTCAATCAGAATTGGAAAGCGTTGGATACTGTACCCTTTCAGCCTTTTCACCCCTTTTCAATCATTCTTTGACGGGACACCATATACATTCTGATACCATGTCTTCGTGCATCGAAGGCTAAATAAATTGACCCGTTCACCGACCATTCTCCATTGGGTTGGCCCAGTTTGTGCTCTGCAGCACAAATTGATGGGCTGTAACACTTCCCACACGTTAAATTCATCAATTTGACGAGCAAATCACTGAAGTTCCCACATCAAAAATGCTGGCCATCTTTTGGATAATTTAACTTTCCCAATGGTAATCCTAACCATTCTCTGGGATTCTGATCTGCCAGTGAAGTCGTTCACCAAAAAAAGGTGGTTCACCAAAGTGACGCATCGAGTTGCACCCGTTGGGATCTGATTTTTGATCCATCCCCATGTGGCTTATCCCTGGTTTCATAGACGATAAACAAACGAAAACGTAGAAACAGGCCGTAGATTGAGTGCAATAAGCTTTAAGAAAAAACATATATCATATCATCATATGAAGTTGCTTCAAGATATATGTATGATTATGTATGTATATATCCTCTGAAATCACCGGTGAAAACTTCCCTGTGATTTCATCATCATATGAGCCAACAAAAATACCTCCCGTCCCATCTCATTAAACTAGTTGGTTGATAGGTTTCCCTACGACGGGTCATCATAATCCCCAATAACTTAGCTAGTATCAGTCCCACAATAATCCCCAAACAATTGGGTAGGTTTTCCTATTAAGGGTTATCATCCCTAAATCATGATTAGTTAAATTATCAGAATCACCAATAGATTAGCTAGTAGAACTTCCATAGTATCTTCCTAGGGGATTTACATTTGAATTGTAGTCCGATAGCTCCCTAGATTCACCAATCCTGATACCATAGTATAAGTCAGTAAAATTCCCTATCATAATCAACATATTAGTCATTAAGTCCGTAGAATCCCTATATTTTTCATGGCTTTAATTTCGCTGCAGCCGCGATGCCACTGTAACTTGGGCACTTCCCGGATCCGTTCCACCGCCATGACCTGTGTCACCTGCGAATGCTGGGAGATAATTTCTATGATATGACGATAGCTGTATAGATAAGTGATAATTTAATATATATATATATATAGATATATATCTATATACACATGAATAAAATACATATAATCTAAAGATAGTATAGTGAGCCACATATATAATATTGTATGAACATATAATATAATATATCATGTAAAACAAACATATCGTAGTATGTATATACATGTATTGTAGTATACATGGAAATATGAAATATTGAACCCTATATACCATGCATAATAGAATATACATACATATGCAATGTACTGCATATAATATGCACATTACTCATATACTTGTAGGATCAATTATCGATAATGGTCATACCGCAACGGGTATAGCCATCGGGTTAAAGACATGCCATTGTATAATCAATAGATTCAATGGATTTCATTCTGGGAGCATTTACAGGAAACCATTCTTTTTACCGAACATGATCGGAATGTTCCTTTTCATGCAATCCTGGGATACAAAGTATCTCTATACTAGTGGGGACAGTGGGTATAATGTGTAATTGTTCTCCGCTTTTGTTTCACTCTTTTACTGTTTGCTTTCGTATCCACTTGTTGTTCTTCTTTTTAGTGGTCGCTTTTTTGGCGCAAAGAATGGTTGGATACTGAGCACCAAGCAGGCAAATTATACCCATCATAGCTACTTGATTTCAAATTCGGTGAGATTCCCTGGCTGGGAAAAAAAACACCCATGCTTCTTTTCTATCCAAATATACTTGTTAAGGGCGTTTTTTTGCAACAAAATCTACAAACAAAGAGTGTTGGAATGAATTGGATGGCAAGCAAAAAATACCCCAAACAGCACACAGCTTGACCGCTCACACCGAGATGTCAGTCAGCGACCAAGGTTTATCCAGGGACAAATGTCTATGGAATACTTCCCCGGAAAAACCGAAGTTTCCATCAGTTTCCAATGAAATTCAGGAAATCTGATTGAAACTGATGTGAGTGCTTGTGATCACTTTGCAAGTACAAACAGTACGCCTGCACAGTCAGAAACTAGTCGCTGGTGAATACGTGGCATGAACCCAGATGCACAAAACATCACCGAAACACCAACATCAATCTGCACATACCTTAAGGATGGGTCCATAGCTATGATTCTTTCCCCCAAAAAAAATATGGATGAATATCCAGCCAACTACCAAGTAACATCTGTTCAAGCGCCTCAACAGGTTGTTCATGTTGCAAATGAACAGGAACCTGCCAAGGCACTGCTGTGCCAAGCTGCGTCCATGCGTCACATTGCGCGACTGATGGTTTCGGAAACGATCCAGCCAGTTCTTGGGGCACATAACATAATCATAGTATTTAATAGTACATAATCTTTAGTTGCAGCCAAATCTCGCATGGACTGCTATGGAAACAAACAATTGATAGCGTTGAAGGGGCCAATGCCTGCAAGCAAGTTTGTGTTCCCGAGCACTTTGACATGTTAAAATTATATAGACCAATAGAATGGCAGCCGCTTGCAAAGAGACATGATTTATGAGTTTAGTAAGCGGCTAGTGAACGCATTGAGATATTTATATAAATTAAATTGTCTATCTATATATATATATATGTTAAACTATGTACAAACATGTACAAATATGTACACATATTAAATACATATGTATATATTTAAAGGTATGTATGTATATGTATATATATGTATATATGTATATGTATGAATGTATCTATGTTGATATATGTATGTATAAATAAATATGTGTATATATATACATACGTAGATATCTGTATGTATATGCATGCATGTATATATGTATGTATGTAAAAAAAAACGATATATTTTTATGTAAATATGTATATGTATATATGTAGGTATATATGTATGCATTTGTATGTATATATATATTTGTATGTATATATATGTATATATCTAAATAAATGTGTATATAGGTGTATATATGTATATATATACATATATATATATGTGTATATGTGTATACATATAAATATGTATATATATATATGTATGTATGTATATATATATATGTATATATATATATGTATATATATATATGTATATATATATGTATATGTATATATATAAGTATATGTATAATATATATACGTATGTATTTATAAATATATATTTATATGTATATATGTACATATATATATATGTATATGTATATGTACATGTATATGTATATTATATGTATTATATATATATATTCCTCGAAAATCCCTACTTGGATGTGCATCCCACATGCATCGTATTTCTTTGAGCCATTGACCCACGGTCGATCAGACCTCCTCGATCCGCTCGTAGTAGCGGAGTTCATGGCGCTTGATGGGCTTGTCCTCAATGGTTTGCAGGTCCGGAACTACACAATAAGCAAGTTTTCATGTCATGCCTCTATATTACATATATATGTAAATATATGTGCCATACATATGTATATAATACACACATACATATATAAGGATATGTATAGATGTAAATATGCTGTCTATAGACTATACATACGTATATATATATACATTGAAACACATATGTTATGTATATGTAAATACCCAAAGCAGTTCGAATTTACAATAACCATTCACATTAATTTAATGAATCATGTGCCCACTGCTTGGTATATGTATCTCTCTCAAAGTTGCATATCGCCTTTCACAAACATCTCGCGAGTTACGTTTGCAAAGTCCAAACATAATCCTGCACAATGGATCCAAACCCAAAAGTACATGACACAGTGCACATGTGTGTATCTATGTGTATATATACACATTTTAATGCACCTTTTCTATGTGTACACATGTATATATAAATATATGTGTGTTTTGTTTATAAGGTGATTACTTGAGCAGTCCAAAGCAGTGGATGGAATGGGGTACATGCAACGTTTCACCGGCAGAAGCAAACATGACGTAACATGGCCGCACTTTTCAACAGAATACTGAAACATGCTACATCATAGTTGTATGATAGATGTACAACAGGTTTTGAAAGGCACATGTTCCTTCAAAGAAGGCTGCACTGCGCAGGGCACTCTGCACCTTGGAAAAGAAACACACGCATGTTAATTCTCCATTTTCAGAGACACCCAAACAATTTAGGTGGTTGGTTCCACCTATATAATTACAGCATTATATCCCTCTATACCTCCGCAAAATTACCAATATACAACTCCAGTTAGCCGCCTGCAAACATACTAAAATCTGGAGATTCCACAATTTGTAAATCATTTTCCTAGGCTTTCCCCATGGGTTGTCCGAGGCACCACGTACTGCACCGTGGTCTTTGGCACCTGGCCGCAAACATCCAGGGAAACGAATCCATCGCTGCTACCAATCTGTATAGATGGCCATACTTACTGATATATAATGTAAACACACATATATATATGTATGTATATTGATAATCAATTTAATACACTATATGTTTATGATCATGTTCTAATAATATGTGTTTATATATAATTATATATATGAATATACATGTTATTATTGTTATAATAAAACACATATACACATAGCATGTGTGCCTGAAACCAAAGTGACCCCAATAAACCGGGACTTAACTGCCCAACAGTGAAGGTCTCTGGGTTCAAGGCAAGAATGTCCATACAAGTTCATGCAAGATCATACAAAATCGTACAAGTCAGTCTATCTATCTATCGATCGATCTATCTATCTCTCTCTCTCTCTCTGTCTCTCTCTGTCTCTCTCTGTCTCTCTCTCTCTGTCTCTCTCTGTCTCTCCCTGTCTCTCTCTCTGTCTCTCCGTGTCTCTCCGTGTCTCTCCGTGTCTCTCCGTGTCTCTCGGTGTCCCTCCGTGTCTCTCTGTCCGCTTTCTGTCTGTCTCTGCCCGTCGGTCTGTCTGTCTGTTTGTCTGTCGGTCCGTCCGTCCGTCCGTCTCTCTATCTGTCTGTCTATCTGTCTACCTCTCTGTCTATCTATCTATCCGATACAACAAATCACAATATGATCACAAATTGGTAGAACATTGGGCAAAACCAACCATAAATGTGGAATTGAAGGAAAAGCATATGAAGTAGCCAGCTAGATTTGATGGTGTTACCCAAATCGGATATGTTGGACAATAAATCTGTTGCTTTCCTACGTGTTCCTCTTTCTTCGCCAACATTGACAAGGCTTCTTTGGAGTCACTCTCAGGACAATCGCTGGGTGACAACCCTGGGAGATTGGAACCTATCACCCACCAAGCCTGCATAGCAAACAATATATACAACATAGTAGTTATGTGATGTTATGTGTAATTATAAACCATCATTCGAATCCCATTGAAAGGGAGTGCAACAAAATTACAGACCATCAAAATCCTTCCTGCGGTCCTTCCGAGTGGGGCCTTGCGGATCACCTCTCGAATTTCGACCTCTGGCACTTCCACAATTTTCTCCTGGCAGACGAAATGCTCAAAGTCTCTGGCGGGTATGCGGAAGTTTCCGAAGTCATGGAGGCACTCCCGAATCATCCAAAATTAGACTTTTTTAGTATTGAAACCCATGGTTTTGGGGGTACGCGTATTGTAGGAAACAGCCATATGTGCCATAGTGTGCCAGAGTCATTCTGGTACATGATCATGGGCATCTGAAATTTGGATTGCCAATATGCTGCATTGGTACCTGACTTTTACATACTTTTTCCCCATTGCAGCAGACCTACCTGGAGCCCAGTTGTGACCCTTGAATTGGGACTTTTGAGCCTTAGAACGCGGAAGTTACCAAAATGAGTTATCCAAAATATAAATTCCAAAACAAGATCTCTACCCATATCTACCCATCCACCTATTGATCAATCTATATGGCAATCCCCTTGTTCCTTACAAAGGTCAAATTTCCGCCCAATGCCGCCGTCGATCATGAGATGATACACCTCTCCGGGGCAACCCCTGCGCAGCCTGGGAGATACACATATACAGCATAATTAATCAATATATATATATATGTATATGTATGTATATGTATATGTATATGTATATGTATATATGTATGTATGTATGTATGTATGTCTGTATGTCTGTATGTCTGTATGTCTGTATGTCTGTATGTCTGTATGTCTGTATGTCTGTATGTCTGTATGTCTGTATGTCTGTATGTCTGTATGTCTGTATGTATGTATGTATGTATGTATGTATGTATCATTGAAAATATTTATAATAATAATATAATAAGTATATATATATATATTATATACACATATTTATGTATGTATGTATGTCTGTTTGTATGTAAGTATATATGTATGTACGTACATGCGTACGTACGTATGTATGTAATGAATGTAATCAATGTAATGAATGCAATGAATGTATTGAATGTAATGAATGTAGTGAATGTAATGAATGTAATGTAAGTGTAAATGTAAATGTAAATGCACATGCACATGCAAATGTCAATGTACATGTAATGTATGTACATATTTACATCATAAATCCTTCTAATTTCGTTTTGCATAAGTTTATATATCTAATATTTATACGTATTTAAAAATATATATATATATATAATATACATATTTAAAAGATGTATCAAGATACATGCTGAGTCTCTTGGTCGCCCGCTGAGTTTCGCCGCCCGCTGAGTTTCACCAGGCCTGGTACAGGACCTGGGGCACCTCAACCACGCGCTCGACGTACTCAATCACCGGCTTGGGAACCTGCGTTGAGGGCTGAGCTGAATCATAAGTCACCAACTTATCAAATCGCAATTTTTCGATCATTTTGATCGATCATTTTGGGATCATGCCTGGATCATTTTGGATTACTTTGAGATTATTTTGGAATCGTCTTGGACTATTTTGGGATATCTCGTTGACCATTGTAGGATGAGTGCCTTTATTCACCATGACTGCCACTGACGTCATGGTGTTGTGCTTCAATTTACACAGATGATGACTAATCCCTTCAACATCCTCCTATTTCGATTTTACTTCTATTGGGAGTATACATATCTCTATTTACAAATTATATATAACCCACTATGGTAGCAACATCTAAGAGTCATCAGCGCAGGTTCTCTCTCGCGAAGTTCATGGTGGCCAAGACACAAAATGTTGAAATCATGGGATTTGGTCAAGGCTAACTAACTGGGATTACCGTAGCTGTAAAGACTGTAAACATCTGTAAACACTAAGGCAAACTTTGTAGAAGGATAGTTTCCGAACCATGATTTAGTGTAGAAGTTTTACCATGGTTCATGACGAAGAAATACGAGATAAAAACGACAGATCTTCAGCTAGCCTTCAGAAAGATTGACTCCGCAGTGGGGGCCAACTCCCTTTAAGAACCAGCTTGGAATTACCTCCATGACCAGCCACAGGCAACCATCAAGTGAGTGGTGCTTCAAAGGTCCTTCCAGTCCTCCACCAAACATCTTCACATTTCCCCAATTCTGATGCAACAAAACAACAAATGGCGAACGATGATCCACATACTGTAAATACAACCAAACTCTATCCCCCTATGCGTCAAAACCCAATCAGTACCGGTATCCTGGCTTTCCCAAGAAACTAGTTCAGAGTTGCTTACAAGTCGATGCCATCCAGGTACAAATAGAGCATCACAGGTATTAATCAAACTTTACCAACACCCATCACAGGGTGTTCGTCACCACGGTGAGTTTACCCAGTTTGGGATATTCTCAGGTTACTGGGGATGAGATATGCACCACCAGTTATTGCTTCACCACCATTATGAACATCACCACCTATGTATCTGAAGTAAACCACAATTCGTATCATTGGGTGCTGAGATCCTTGGGTTAACCCGAATTTCTTTGCCAAAAGTATGCTAAAACTCATTAACATATCATGACATTGTCCATTTCTGCCCAATGTTGTCCTTTTAGAACAACAGGAGGGAAGGATTTGGAAATGTTTGGAATAGCATGTATTCAATATTATCATTTATTGGTTGTTGAATGTTGTTGAATGGGGGTAACCCATCCTTTCAATCAACGAACCAGTGGGGAAAGGACATGACTCCATTCCTGCCTTTTTCTCCACATATTGCACCTGAACTTTGGGCACTTGCCGAACAACCTGCCAGGCTCTGATACACGACACAGGCAAATCTGCGTTGTAATGTAATGTAATGCAATGTAATGCAACTTAATGCAATGTAATGTAATGTAATGTAATGTTTGTATATATATATATATTATATACACACATACATGCAAATATATATATATATATATATACACAGTTGCATGTATGTGTATATATATATATGCGTGCATGTATGCGTATGTATATATATATATGCCATGCATGTATGCATATATATATATATATATATGCCATGCATGTATGCATATATATGTATGTATGTATGTATGTATGTATGTATGTATGTATGTATGTATGTATGTATGTATGTATGTATGTATGTATGTATGTATGTATGTATGCGTGCATGTAAATACATATATATATATATATATATATATATATATATGTATAGTCATGTGCATATATGATATTACACTAATGTATGTATATCTACCTAGGCATGATATGGTGTGTGTATATATATAATTACACATACATACACGCATCTGAGGATCTGATGCACGGGTTTGTTTGGAAATAGGGAACCCCAAATCCGCTGGTCAATCATCATTTGTCCTGTTAAACGTGCTCTGCATTCAGGGTGATTTCCCAATTTTCACAGCCACATATTATTCCGTGATATCTCACTTCTAAAATCCCATCCCTATCCCACAAAAAAAATAGCCCTACATCACAAAATTGCAGCGCCAGCCAAGCCTCACGTACTTCCACCCGAGGGACCTGACCAAAATGAATTACCAAAACCCTGCAGAAAGGCCATGTTTTCTTTTCACAAGATAAACATAGGTTATCCGTGTATTTTGTGGCTTCAACCAAATCGTGAAACTCTCAAGTTGGACTTGCATGACTGGGTCCAAAAGCGGGGTGATTCAACAACCATTCACTGGGGCATAGTGTGGATGCAACCACTAGCTCGACTTTATACAACTGCTGGGGGTTTATATACTGCCCAGTATCCTACAACTGCAGGATAAAGTACAGTTGGGTTATTACTCTGGTCAGCGATCACAAACAGCAAGGCACATCCAAGTATATGTATATATATATACATTATATACATAATTACGTACAAGCCAAACGAAGTCACAAACATACGGAAAGATCCAAACAAACATAGAGAAAGATCCAACATGGACTGATGAGATTTGCCTCCACATCATCAGTGCTCCATGGATAGCAACTGGTCATCCAGCTCTGACACTTGGTGACTCTTGGCAACATCATGTCCTTTTTTTTCAAGGAAACAACGATGCGGTTGACTATCCCCCAAGTCTGACAGAGGAAAATGAAGGTTAATTCATTAATTCATTATCGGCACAATACCAAACATGTGGGGTGGGGGATACTTCAAAACGAATGTTGGTTTCTTTAGGGGTCCCAACAATGAACATATGTTTGGTGGCAGTAGCCACTGCTGTTTGGTAGTTTCAACGCCCAAAAAAGGGATCGATCAGATCATGACCCCAAATTTGGTTGAACATAAAAAAACCTATGTTGAGAGCGCCAACCAGAATTTAATCCAATATCATCGAGTTGACATGAATTAACCAGTTAGTATAACCATGACATGATCCCTATATAAACGGGTCATAACGGGTCCATGAACTCCAAGTTGGTTGCACCTCGATGATATTCTCCCTCACTTCCACCTGAGGCTGCAAATCATCTCAGAATTTACCAAAGTTGGTTGCTGATGATATGGAATTATTGTATAATATTGTATACATCTGTATACCAAATTGAGTTGGGGATTATCTCATTCATGAGCTTCTCTCAGCATGTGGATGAGCCCTGGATGGTAAACCGGAACACTATCCATCAGCAATGGCAATGGTGTCCTAAGCATTTCCACCCTATATTGACTATTCCATTGCCATTTCATGACAGTTTCATCAGGTTTGTTGGTTGCTTAGGTCCTCATGAATTTCATGGATTGAACATGTTTTTGTTGTTGAATCTCCATGATTGCTACTTCATTTCGATGAAGTTCAGTGGGGTCGAACATAAATTTGCGTTGCAATTACTCCCATCACCCATTTGCAAAATTTAACGATCTTTGCTGTTTGAGTCACTGTTCGTGGTCCGACCATAGCCCAAAAAAGAGTTTCGATATTCCAAGGTCCGATCTGCATGCCTCATATCATATACAAACCAGTTGAAAGAAAGACATCTGTTCACTCACCAGCACTCTAATTCCCACAGAAAGAATGTTACAAGGCTTGCCTGTTACAGTAAGCCTGCTTAATCTTTTTCGTTTCGATTCCACTTTGATCTCCCTGAAATCTTCCAACATATTCCAAAATACACCAACATATTCCAACATATACCAAAATCTTCCAAAATAAACCAAAATCTTCCCAAATCCACTACAATCTTTCAACATCTCTCAACACTTCCCAACATATTCTTCAAATACAACAACATCTCCCAAAAACCCTAAAAAATAGCCCAAAAGCATCAAAAACATATCCCAAAATCCAAAAAACCTATGTCCAAATGGTTTCCACTTCGAACTCCAAGATCTCCAGGTTCCAGCCATGCCCCAAATCCCGGAGTGGCCTGGGGTACTTCCTCTAAGCGCTCCATGAGCCTGGGCAAGTAGAGAAGAGTACTCTGTGAATCATGTAAGATCGTGTCAAAGAGCTTTATATACAAGTGGGAATAGAATTATCCTACAATGATTCAATGGGATATTGGGAATAAAATTGCAATTAATTATATTGGAGGAGGATACTCCAATGCCAGGGTATAGTTCAACACCACGAAACAAGGTCTGATCTTCCAATTGAATCTCTCGTCGCTGGGTCCCAGAATATGAACAAAACCCATCATCTATTGAATCTATTGATATGCTTTAGCCGTCTTCGCTAATTGGTTACTAAGTGGTGTATATCCCCTCCCATCTGGTTGCATAATGGGCGGAAACTAATCCCATGGCCCATGGCCCATGCAAAATCACAACATGAACCAACTCCGGCTCCAACCTTCGACGGAATGGAGAAGGCAAACCATCTTGGAGACCAGTAACCACAGTTTCTATACATG
>CAMXCT020006608.1:82500-105000 GCA_947184155.2 Cladocopium goreaui | reverse complement strand
TAAGTTGAAGCCGTTCCATCCTTTTGGGGTTTACTATATTATTTTTTAAATAGCTATATATATATATATATCATGGTTGAGAAGATATCTATCAATGTATATTAAATAAATAAATAAATATATATGTATATATATATATATATTCATGATATCAATATATTATATCTACATGGAAATTTCCCTACATGGGGCACCCCAAAATCATCCAAGTTATGACCACGAATTAGTATTACAATGTATTACAACCTATGGTAACTTTGGGATCCCCCGTGACTTAAGAAACACCATATCTTCCTGTATTCATTGGGTTGGTGTCCTGTACACCATAGGTTTTACTAGGTTTTTACCATGAAATATGAGGGTTTCCTGTAATTTTTCCCGTAAACCAACCCCATGGTGCCTCGGTGATCTCCTCTTGGACTAAGGTATGGGGCACCTGGCGCCATGTGTAGCATGGTGATGGATGAACTGAAGCCATGGTGTTTTTGTTTCAATGTATGTGTGTATGTTTATACATATGTATATATATATGTTATATATATATATAATTAGAATAAATCATACATATGTAATTTAATCAATAAACATATATACATATATATGTATATGATAAAGTAGATATTGTTGTTATTATTATTGTTACTTTTGCTGGGTACTACTACTGTTATTGCTATTCCTACTTATCACTACTTTACTAGTATTACAATCATTATTACTACGATTACTATTATTGTATGCTTCTTGTATAGTGTACGATATATATATATATATATATACACGTGATATATTGCATCTATAAATCGCGTTTGGGCTGACTTCAAAACAAGTCCCAAGTCGATCGAAATCTCTTACTGGCCTCACCACTTGGGACTGTCTCATCTGTCGCGGCATCAAATTGTGGCATCGAAAGCACACAGGAAATCAAATGGCTATCTCCAATCGACGATCCAACACTAAAGCCTCGCAACATCCGTGACGGGTACATGGGCTGTTGTATTAAACCTCACTGAAAAGACTTCGGACATCTTCGGACCATGTTGGAAAATCCTCTGTGTATATCAACAGAACTGGTTGATAATGGTTGATATGTCATTATAAACATCCGTAATCCAGACCAGACTGTTGGCTATACATATGTACAGTAGATGTCTCTGATGGCTGGAATTCCATGACGTATCTACCATAAGGGACTGTGGCGGGAAAATGGTGCAATCAGTTGGATACAAAGCCCGCTTCACAAACACATGCCCCACCAATCGCATGGCTTGGCCATGGACAAGCAAAGTGAGCAAGGAAGTGAGCCAGAAAAAATTGAATCCAACGGACAAACGCCACAGACCCGGCAAACAGAAGAACGTGTCCAGCACGGCTCGTGGCAAACTAGCGCGCAAAAGGAAAACATGGAGCAAAAGCGGGGCAGGGACCAATTATCCCCGTTACAGCGCTCCGATTCCAAAGCGGTGGCTCTCAGATCAGAGGAAGAACTCAGCAAAGGAAGCTCACCAGCCACTACGAAGTTTCCAGCTCAGTTCGCCTGCGCAGAGCCGCACGGGCCCGCCAAGTGCGAACGAGCACACAGGCCTCCTGAAGCAGAGTGCTTCCATGGCTGGCAGCACGGCTGATATGGTCAAGAGCCTTGGCCGCTTCAGGCGCCCAGGCGCCAGTAGTCTCGGCCACCAACGGGAGAAACTCAACGTGTTGAGCCGCGCAAGCTGCAGCAGTGTCGAGGTGCCTCTTCTTGTGGTCCGTGTACACCTAGGCAGCCGAGGCCCCACCCTGCGAGCCCAAGACATCCAACCGCTGGGGCGCCGTAATGGCGAAATCAATTGCGGAAAGCTGGGAGGAAGACATCAGCAGGCCTGCGGCGGGCACTTCTCACGTCATCCGGCCGCTGGGGCAACAGCAAGCCAACTTTTTCTCGTTCGGGGCGGAGGCACCCGCGCTCACACCAGGAATAAACTAGGTCACGCAAGGCATTGTGCCAGAGGACTCTCTCCCCCCCGCCATGCACATCTCAGCGTGATGGCCATATAGGTATCCAGGATGGCATCACACTTGGGGCACCATGGTGTCAGTGCCAGATTCAGGCACCCGGAGGCGCGCCCGCAACTCTGCATTGAAGACAGCAGGCTCCATCTTGGTGCGTCCAGAAGGAACGCAAGTGAGGAATGCCCGAGCCCCAGGTGTGGCTTCGGAGAGGAGAGTTGCTTTATTCACTGGTGTAGCGGCGTCAAGCTGCGATCCCCAGCTGGCCGCATCAATGCGCTGACTGAGCTCGCGTTGAGACAAAGCCAAAGCACCTGCAGAAGTAAGGTGGCAGGCAGGGCTGAGGTGAGCATTCAACTCAGACAGAGCTCCGGCAACATCACCCGATTGGCCACCCAATACCCAGCATCAAGCGGCCTGGCATTGTTGAGAGAAGCTACCAACCGAAGCCGAATAAGCGGCAGGGGCGTGTGCTTGTGTAGAGCGGAGCTATAGCCCCGCCTGAGCAAAACCATGTGCGGCCTGCTGCCACTGAGCGGGTTCCAGGTGAAGGCCGCTCAGCGCACTAAACGATTCTTGGACCAACTCATCAAAAGCCTGCAGCGCAGCCGCGTGCCGGCAGGCGGGCAGCATCGCATGGTGTGCACCAAGCGAGCATAGCCGGCCGAAGCACAAGGCCACCTGTGGGTCTGGTAGGGCCCCAACTGCTTCCAGTAACTGTCGGGCCCCTGCAACACGGGCAGCCGCATGCGCTTGCAGGTGTGCAGGCCGTCCAATGGCAGCACCCAAGAACTCAAAGTCTGTCAAGATGCGGCTGCTGCCATCGGCGCTTTGAACCAACGCCGGCGGGAGTTTGGTTGCCACGTCTGCAGGTGAAGTCATGCCAACCGCAATGGCTTCACTCTTGGACAAGTTGACAGCCAACCCCAAAGCTGCGGCAGCTTGCTGGAGCTTGGTGAGGGCATCGCTGACATCAGCAAGAGACCCGGCCAGAACGCCATCATCCAAGTAGAAGATGGAGAAGTCGACTGAGCCTTGCTTCAGGCCAGCGGCCAAGGGCTCGACTCCAGCACTGAACAGGAGTGGGCCCAAAGGGTCGCCCTGCTGCACACCAGTGCTGCTCTGCAAGATTGCATCACCAAACTGCAAATTGCTCGGGCTCTGGTAGCACCACGTCACCCAGCGGGCAAGTGCTGGGAAGTGCTCACGCGCCTCACCAAGGACTGCCTCTCTGCTGATGGTTTTGAAGGCGTTCTGGAAATCAATCTTCACGACCACCGAGTCATGTGATCCAGCGTGACGGCCAACCCAGGCACGAAGAGCGTGGATGGCAGCTTCCGCCCCTCCCTTCCTTCACTGCTACACCAGCTTGCGCAGGCCAGAGGTAGCTTCGAGCCTCAGTCCGCACGGCGTGCATCAAGCACTTGGCGGTGAGGCGGCGAAGCAGCTCCCCCACAGCTATCGGGCGGACGCAGCGACCAACCCCGCCCCGGCTAAAAGCGGCGCCACACTAGCGCAAGCCAGGGTCAATTGGTCCAGCAGCCCAGCCCCTCCTCCATTCTGCAGGGCATCCCGAAGGTGTTGAACGCGAAGACCGCTGGGCCCGGGGGCAGTATCTGCTGGGAAGCTCTGAAGGGCTTGGGCCACATTCTCCAAGTCCAGCAAAGGTGCCACAGGAAGATCATCCAAAGGCAGAACTGCCGGCGGAGCGGAGGTGGGGTGAAGAGCTTGCAAAGCAGCCACTGTAGCAGGAGAAGTGTCACAAAGCCCTTTCGACAGCAAAGCCGTGCAGGCTTTCTTTTCGAAGCCTTCTCGGGCGAGGTTGATGGCAAAGTCCTGCCGTTGCTCAGTATAGTCAGCTTGCGGGCTGAGGACCGTGGCAGCTGAGGCCGGCTCGCCCAAAGGGAGGCCCGCTCGCCATCCAGCCAGCGCTGCACCTGCTCCAATGTGAAGGCGGCGGCAGCACGGTGATGCTTGCGGCCACCCTGTGGCGGAGAACACAGCACAGCTTGGGGGAGCATCAAAAGGTGCACCCATGCCCGCTCATTGTAGTCTGCAGCCGCGGAGCAGGCCCGAGTGAAGGCTTGACACCAAGCATGCCGAGCTCCGGCAGGGACATGCCGCAAAGTCGGCGTGTTGCTGCACTAGATCTCGCTCAAAGAAGGCAGGGGGCCATCAGCAGTACCATCGGCCCGGGGTGGGGCAACGCCACCGACACTGTAGCACGTGCCGTGGGCCTGCATGTAGGGTGGACGCCAAGCGGGTCGCCACGCTAAGCCCGCAAACCAGGCACCGCTGGAGGTTGCGGGTCTGCAGCCAATCGGGCGGGACCCGGCCTACCAGGGAGCCAGCTAAGTGAACATCAACGTGCATGCGCAAAGTCCCCGCCGCGAGCCCGGGCAGTATCGGTGCAGGGGCAGACAGTCACCGGACAGAAGAGGCTGGGAAGGACCAGAAGCTGCAGCAGGCGCCATGGGCACATCAGCCACATCCACGCGCGAGGGGAAGGGGAAGGGACTGCCCCCGACCGAAGAAAGCAGAAGGAAGGCAAACCCTCCCCTGCCCAGAGGCCGAAGTGCCCGGCAAGGGGCAGCCCACCCAGCCCCCGCACTGGGCGAGGCCGATGCAAACGGACAATACCGAGGGAAAGTTTCAAAGAAGATGAAAAAAAGATCAACAGAACTGGCGATCAACACATGGATGACCGGCCCGTCCAATGTTAGAAGTTATCCTAAAACCACAGGTCTGTCAGCAGAACCTTTGAGATTCTAAAAATCTGAACATATCTGAACATATGGTTTGTCTGAACATGGGGTACACCCGCCAATTTGCTCTTTTAATTTTAAACCACTTTAAAATCATGGAATTTCCATTTCGAAGAAATCCATCTTTGAAATTGTCGACGCATCCCATTGATGCAATCCGATCTTCTGGGATTTCCGGCTAGTGTATTGCTCCATTGAGATGGCTATAGATGGAACAACTACCAAAACCATGGCTTCCCCAGAAATATGTGGATCAAAATGGAGAATGTTCAAGGACCTCTAGGTTTTATCAGACTGAAAGTAATTCCACATGCAGGAAATTTGATAAAACGAATTTAAAGAAACAACACACATCATTGAATATCATTGATTTAGCCTCTAGTCAAGTAGTTCAGGGATTTCAGATATATGTTCAAGTTCTTTTTCAAGGAGCCTCACATCAAACAGCCCCTGCCTCAACGGTCCTTTCCTGGAACTGGATGATGGGTTTGGCCTTGGCCGAATGGGGAGTGACGTCATGGGTGAATGGTGGTGAATCAGTGTGCAATGAATATATATATATATATAGTCATCGTATATATATAATATTTGGTTGGTGGTTTCAACCCCTCTGAAAATATTAGTCAGATTGGATCATCATCCCAACTATTGGGAAACATAAAAAAATGTTCCAAACCACCAACCAGATATGATAATATATGATTATGTGAGTTGAAAAAAAAAACCTGTATGTAAATCCTTATCCCAACAGCAAATCATGTGATTTCCAAGCGGCGGTCTTCATATTTATGTCTCGGCGCTTGATTCTGAACTGTTTGAACTAGAGCTTGTTGCATCTACATCAGAGCTGCTTTCAGCTACATCATATCCGTATATATCCGTAGAGAAAGTTTCGTTCAGCAGTTTCTTTTTCAGGGAACAGCATCTTTTTCACAATCCCATGGCGGGGCCATTTTGAAACATGGCAGAAAAGTTTGACAGTGTTAGTGGGAAAATTAACCCATCTGTGGACCAGATTGCTATCAGGTCAATGACTTGGAACGCAGCGCACATGGGATGAATGGTCTGCGGTCTCCGGGTTTTTGTGGGCAATTGGTCATTCTGACTGAAATCCTGATGTCGTTCAGAGGTCGTTCAGAGGTCGTTTGGGAGCCGAGAAAAATTGCTAAATAATGACCCTTGAAATACATAATAATTATACAATCTGAAAATCATATCTCTGTCTGAATTCCCCGGAACGGGTAGGGTCCTCTGTGTTTCTACTGGACGTGCAATTCTTGGGTGCGCCCAGGATAAATTCCTTATAAAATGGCCCTATCTCCAAACATTTTTTTGTGCACGGGAAGAGTCTTGGGCTCGTAAAAACATGGTTCTAGAGGGAAACCGCTCAGGCTAGGGTCTCGTTGCAGAGATTACAAAGACCGTGCCAGATGCAATTTGCTAGCCCCAAAAAATGCATTTAGGGTGGTTCCGGGTGTAATTTGGCTGCTGATTTGTTCTAAATGCATCTAGACCTGTATATAAATATATGTAAATATTACTTATATAACTTATATATACGTATATTTAGGAGGTCGTTCCAATGTCGTTCTGGATGTCGCTCAGAGGGTCGTTCCCCAACTAAATGGCACATTCCAAAATTACCAAAAACATCAGAAATAGCTGCGGCGGTGCCTGGAATTCTGAACGAAGGATCGCACAATACTACTGTAAATTAACCACCCTTTTTTTTTGGCTCATGTAGGGAGAGAGAGAGAGAGACGTATACAAGTAAAATCTCGACTTGCAGCCACGAATCACCTGGATTTGCACGACTAAGATGAGCGAAAACAGTGTTGCTTTTTTTAAGTGAACAACAAATGAAATTAGAGAAATCATCCATGAGTATGGTGGTTCCTGAGATTCAAACAAAGATGCCATGGAGGTGTCTGGGATTTGTTGAGCTGTTGTGGCTTGTCATGTGTATGTTCAATGTAGTGAAAAACGGAATTCACTTCTTGTCGTGTAGAAATAAGTTTACAAACAATTATATCTCCATCCGGAACCCCAAATCTGGCCGCATTCGGGACAACATACCTGACAGCCCTGCGCGTAGAACTTGTTGAATCAATCACCCAGAAGACTTTGATAGAGCGGGCCCTGCTCGCATTTTGCTGGTTTGGCAACCATATTTCATCTAAAGTTAAAAACCTCTCTAGGAATAGGGACAACATGCAAACACAAGCATTTAAAACTCGGGGCCCTGAATTCACCACAACGACATACGACGCCCTTCGAGGTCTCCCACAAATTCCTTCATCACCCTCTGCTCGCTGACACGTGCGACCTGACCCAAATGGGGTCAAAGATTTTGACCGTCATCTCATGGCTCAACATCCACTATCATCAACCACTTGATGTCCCCCAAAACAGGGATTTCAGACACTTCCCAAAAGGAGTATCTTAATACGAAAGGGCCTTGACAAAGAACCTCAAGGTTAACCAGGCATTCTTCACCGACAAGGAAATGTGGATTTCACCAGTAAAAATATGCAAAAATGGGGTGTTGCCGGCAAAAACATGGACAGACTACCAAGGGAAAGGGTGGTCGCGCCTGCTTGACGCAGTCAACAATCTGAAGCTGTGGTACCTGTGCGAACGCTGAAAAATCTGGGAATGGTCAAGTCCTTCGGTTTCTTCCAAAGAGGGATGGTCTATCTACGAAGAATTACCGTGTAGGAATTTGACATAGCTGTGGAAAATCACGATGTTTACAATAATATATAGGTAAACCATCTATCAATGCGCCAGATTCCATGCTATTTATGTTCATTTCACAGAGGGCACACAGCTTATAAAGCAAGTACTGTAGATGCACTCAGGTTTTCTAGGTCGTAAATTTGACCTATATATTTGACCCATGCCCATGCTTCCAAACTTCAAAGCTGATAAAGAGTGAATCGTGAATGGGTTCGACATGCTACGGATGTATTCAGGCCCATCGCAGCTGAGGTTTGCTTTTCATTGTTGCAGTTTTTTGGCCGCAAACCGCAAACCTTTCACTTTTTTTGCATTGAACGTCAACTCCAGACCTGATGACAATGGCCAGCTAGTCAAATCTAAGGAGCAAACATGGATGCTGTCTCTACGCCTTACCCGCCGCTGTCTAGCAAACCATCTGGGTGTTAGTGGCATTTGCCCAACCGATGTTTGTTTAGTATTCCAGGGCGATTTCATCATGGGTCACTTTGGCTTAGTTTCTAAAGCTATTCGGAGCTTGAACATCATTGACTTTAGAAGCAAATTGCTACAGTATCTTCATTTTGTGTTTCGCCTGGTTCAGTCTGGGTTAGGTACGCAAAGGTGTATCCCAACCTGCTTAGAGTTGGTGCATCTCCACATATATATAGTTGGACCAACTGGATGATTTGCAATCAACAATGTCAGGCAAGGAAACCAATAGATGTGAGGCATGATGCCAATTGTTTGAGAACACCCAAGTACCCTGTTCAAAATTGTTCAAATAACAATTTATTCATCTCGGATTAGCTTCTTTGAAGTGTCAAGCTGACACCTGGCCTCCAAATTGGAAAGTAGGACATCATATGTTGGATCTGACTGGTACCCCTGTCTGAGTTGGATTAGCCAAACCCCAAACAAGGCAGCTAGCAATGTACGCTTGATGATGGTGATGATTATGATGATTATGATGATGTACATGTTACATGGGATGGAACCAAATCAACTAATTTTGGTATGGAACATTATGGAACCATATCAATGTGCTATACTTAGACAGTCAAAAAACTGGCCTCCCGACAAGCGGTACCTCGAAGGCGATTTCACGATGAAGCACAGTGGGAACCTGCCATCATGATCCGAAGATCCTTGAAACCCTTACAACCTGCAACGAACTATCCATAATTAGGATATATTCAGCAGAGAAAAAACAACTCAAAAAAACAACAACAGATTGTAGACATTTGGGGTTGGATCAGTTCAAAATGGCCTGCTGCACTCTTCAAAAATGCTCAGCCAATTTCAACATATCACCCTGAGAGGCCCTGGGATATCTCTCAGATCTGATTCAAAAGAGCGCTGGATTCATATTCACAAAATTCTACGTGAACCCTCCATGTCAAAGACTTGACTGTTGGAATCAATTTGAATCCAGATTGTAATCCAAGTGGAATCTCTATCAAACCTATGACTCTTGACTCGACTGTTCAATTAATTAGTTCATTTCTGCAGCGCGGAAACCCACATTTAGCTCTCACCTCCCGAATGGTCTCCTTCCCTTCGACCAAAGGCAAATGCACCTGCAGGTGGCACCCGTCAAAAGTGATTTTGCTGTTTTTTGTAGCAAACAAATAGGATGAAAGGTTGGCCAACCATCCGAACTGATATAAATCATGGAGCCTCCCTTTCGCTCCAGGCGCACAGGGCTCACATGTTGCTGAATTCTTCCGCTGTCCTCAGGAGTTCAATTTCCAAGGTTTTCCTCAGGTCTGGCCAAACCAAATCCTCCAAATCCTCAGAAGTCAATCATGCCATCTACACTGGAAGTGGTTGATAGCTTTGACTTCGATTTATATCATTGATCAGGATGTTGTTTGGCAGTGAGGGTACAGTGTGTTTCAAGAAATATGAGCAGCAAATTGCAAAACAAAAATCAAGTTGGCCGCTGGTTCTCACCCAGCTGAAAAAACACGAGCAAAGTTCAAGTCATCATCATCAGTGAAAGCGGTTTTCATTTAAGAATACTTCATGCCTGGTTTTACAACAAGCACTCTTAATATCTAAGGTATCAGTTTGAACATGACATAAACATGTCATATTTTGTCAAACAAAAAGACGTGCACCTACGGTTGGCCATGTGCTGAGGTCAAGGGTTCATGGCCAGATCCCTTCTTGAAAAACGGTCAGCATGTGGTCCCAAATGAATCTGAGATTTTCATCCATAGCCGAATGAATTATATGGCCATATCAAATATAATACAATATAAAAAATTCCAATAACCATTTATATATAAATATATATATATATGCACATGTTAATAACTGGGTAAATGGCAATATTATGAGGAACAACTAATTTTGGTATGGACTGCATGGAATGATATCAGATGATATAGGCCGTGAGGGTATCCCACATATTCCAACATGGTGTTGTTTCCCAGCCTGCTTCACCACCTCCTCATACTCCAGAGATGGCACTTGCCGAAGCGTCTCAATGACTTGCGTCTGAGGTACCTCCAATTGGGGATGGTTGAAAAACACACTCTCTCTGCCAAGATTGAAGGTGGTTTATCATGGAGAAAAAAATCAAAAAATGCACCTGAAGTGGAAGTGGACGTAACTATGCTGTTTTTGTTTACATCCTTTTTTGAAGTCAAACCCACCATGTTCAATTTGGCTAAACCCATGTCATTTCCGTTGTTCATTCGTTTGGTCCAGTTGTTGGATGATTAAAGCACAATTCGGCGCCTGGGTAAATGATCTACTCTTGAGGACAAACTGATATCATATTGTTGCATTTGTTACCAAACATATTCATTTATATTATATATATACATTGTATATATATATGTAGATACAATGATATGTATATATACATACTATATATATATACATATACATACTATATATATACATACTATATATATATATACTATATATATACTATATATATATACATACTATATATATACATACTATATATATACATACTATATATATATATACTATATATATATACATACTATATATATACATACTATATATATATACATACTATATATATACTATACATATATATATATATTATATATATACTACATATATACACTGTATACATACATACTATATATATGTATACACTGTGTATATATATATATACACTGTAACATATATATATATATACTCAATAATAAAAACACACATATATATATATACACACCGTGTATTTATATATAAATACTGTGTATATATATACGCTGTATATACTATATAAATATATATTACACAATTTATATTGCATACATAATGCAAATATGTATATATATAATTATATCTATATATACATATATACATGTATAAATACATATGTGATCCATATGCGATCCCCCGCGCCTTACCTCCCTGCAATTGTAACCGCCCCACTCTTACATATTCCCCACATTACGACTGTGACCCTGATGGCCGCTCTCCCGCCCCTGCCAACCTATTTGATGTAGAGACTACCTGGGTACCAGGATGTACCAGGTACTATCTGATTACATACTACCTATACCTACATGATCCTTTATGCTAGCTATAGTTATTTTACACCAGCTGTGCACCAACATACATGCTGCCTAGTACCTAGTTCCTAGCTATACTACATCTATATATACCATTTATTTGAAATACATCCTCACTCCCAGTATTACCTATCGACGTTGCATCACTCCCATCCTACCCGCCGCCCTCCCACAGCTGCTACTGGGGCGGGCTGGGTTTGTACGTATGTATCTTGATATATGCCTTATTTTGCATTCACATATGCATTTGTACGTGTACATCTGTGTATATGTATATATATATATATATGTATATATATATAAATGTAATTGTATGTATTTGCATATATATTATAATATTATATACATATACATAGTATAAACACAATTCCCTGGGGCGGCCGTTCGCCCAAAGTTTCATTGGGGATTTACTTACTTTGAGACTTTGGGGTTTGGGACTTTGGGGTTGGTTTAGGGGTTGTTTAAGGTTGTTTTAGGGTTTGGATTCTCTTCATGCTTCGTTTCGTTTTTTTATGGACTAAAAAGGGCGAATTTCCCAGTGGAGTATCCCCCGATTGGCCTCAACGACCTTCTCATGGGTGATCCGGGTGATCACTTCCTGCACCTGGAATTGCGGTTCCACGGCAAAATGACGATGTATTGAACGGCAGAATGATGATACGTTCACTGAAAACATGGGGAAACTACATAGGGCACAAGAAAGGTACATCCTTTTATGTCGAACAACCAGGAATTTAGTTGAATAAAGGGTGTGAAGAAAATGTTGCAATCAAAAGATTAAAGATAAGCTCATGAACAATGCATCTTGCTGAATCAGTAAAAAGAACTTCCTAATGGCTGGAAATATCAGGTCACTAAACTGGGCAGTTCCCCATACTGAGACCATCATTTTCTATGGTGACGGGGGCCAGCGAGGTTCCAACAGAATTTGCTCAACATGGATTGATTTCGCTGGATTTTTGGGAATACCCGTTGAAATCATGGTGTTCACTCTTAATCGTGTTCGCCTTTCCTGCATTTTCTCCCAACAAAATCAACTCTGGATGGTGTCACCCCATTTCCGAAAATAGATTTGGCTTTTCGTCCCATTAATTCATGGCGCTTACATCCCCGTCTTCTCAAATGATGTGTGATAAATGTATGTGTCCCCATTGCCAATAATTTATGAAGATCCTTTGTCATAGCCAAATTGCAACCAACTAAGTCACCTACACAACACAACTATGCCGGGAATCCCATGTGAATAGCCATACTTTTTAGTTGCACATGTTATACAGAACCCCATGAATTGCAGCCTTGCTGTTCTTTGGAGTTGCCTTCCAAAACGTGTCTTGGCCTGAAAACTGAAAACTGGACTGTTCCCCATTGAATTCAGATATGATGTATACATATATCATTGCATGTACACACTAGTTCCATTGTCTATGTATATATATAAATACACACATCATAATTATTCATAATGATCATATAATATGTATATATACATATACACATAATTATTATGTGAACACTATATATATATATATGAATATCATCATCATATTTCTGATCTAAACACACATACATCATAGAGATTTCCAAGCTAACAATGGGTACTCCCAAGTCATCCAAGCCATTACACCATCCATGGTTACCTGGCCCCATCGCCTGCTCGGAGACCTGATATTCCGGCACCTGGACGCGCAGAACTGAGGTTAAGCAATGTGATAATCATTGAAACAAACAGGTATGGTTGGAAGAATTCTTGGAATCTATCATATTTCGCAATGATTTCATTGTAATTCATGCTGTTTAGGTCCAAGAACAAAATTCCACATATTCTGCAAAAAAGATTAGGGAACTATGTCTTGGGTCTTTTCAAACAGAGCTCCAATGGTCCCTTTTGAAATGTGTGTACCCAATGTCATCAAACATCCCCAAGTCATCACCATTTTTGGTATAAAACATCCCCAAGTTTTGGTCGGTGCCCACATCCATGGTGCCGTCTGGGCCAAACATCCAGGCCTCGATATGCTTCTCGACGGTCTTGTACTCAGGTTTTTGCTTCACCTGAGATGTGGAATGGAGGACAAAGTAAGGGTTTTTGCCAGGGAAATATGATGACATATGAAATATGAAATGGAGAATAACATAGAATACACCATAAATCACAATAAATCGCCAACAATAAGTGGTTCCTGCAAATCTTCGTTTCATGAACTATTTCAAGTCTGGGAATCTACTGAGACAATCACCATGCTTTTGACTGGAAATAGGCGGTATTTACCCTGGATTCATATGGCTAGGTACAATAATGGGCCCTACAAGGTCCTGTGGAAGACACAGCCTCTAACAAGATCTAGATGAGCAATGAAATTGGGTCGAGTGAGTCTAGTTCAAACAGGGGATACCAACCCTCAAAACGTTGGTCATTTTTAGTATCAAACCATCCATTTTACATCATTTTACAGGCTGACAATTTTGACCCCACAAGCAGTTAGGTATGGCTTAATGCTTAGGATTTACATGGTTTTACCAGATAACTTGGTTGTTTCCTGACCACCCGAAACAGGTGACGTAAACTACCCATGTTTGCACGTTGTTTCGTTGCTAAATTCAGCCACTTCTTATTTAAATTCCACAGGTTATTCCACATACTCGTAAGCTGAGACAGCGATACAACATTCGCGCGCTGCAAAGGCAGATCATCCACTGCTTGTGACAAATTCGTTGGAGATGACAGCCTTATTTCAATCAACCAGGCAGTGAGAATTTGGATATCCATAACCAACGTACCACTTAAATCCTGAAAGGAGATGACTTTGTTCCTTTTACGATTTAGTTGGTAATATGTGGTAATCTTACCAATATCGATTTTGATTCAGACATCCTTAGCTTTTATATTATTTAATCCTTCAGTTTTACTCTTCATCCATATCCTAATTTAGTTGTTAAATCATCCCGAGAAGTGGTGCTGCCAAGTCCTCGATTCGTCGATTCGTGGGGTTATCTCATACATTGAGGGATAAACATGGATAAACCATATCAATTATGGCGACGAAATGTTACTAATAGCAGTTGCTATCACTAAAACTATTATTTTTTTACATATGGGCCATCAGTATTACTGTAACAGTATCTACTATAACTAGATTAATTACTGCTATATCGTTCATGGTGTTTTATATTACTATATTACATAATTTGCTTATTTTTTTGGTTAGCATATTTAGTATAACAACTTGCGATTATCCATGACATTCCGGCCAGGTGGCGATGGTATGATGTTCCACAATTTCCTTCGGCAGCTCCTGAACGATGGGATGAGAGATTCTGTCCCGCCTGGGCAGGAAATACCTCACATTAATACGATTGGATATGTTGAGAAGTATGTAAATACATATGCATATATATATAATATATATATATATACTGTTACATACATGTCTGGTCAGTCCCTCGCTTAGGCCGACGTTTTGGCTCGCTTAGGACTACGTTTGTGATATATGACTACAATATCAATAAAAACATATATAGATGTATTTGAACATGACTTCAACAGGCTTGTACATGTGTGACAGAGATGATTGATCATCAGAACATTTTCATTCAATCATATGAATAAGAAGATGTTACAACGTATCAGGACTGTATTTCAAGTGCCTTGACGGAGAGTTGAGAACGTATCGGGAACATTTTGCAAGTTACTTGAGGAATATAATACAACGTATTAGGAACGTCTTGCATGTTACTGGACGAAAATGTTACAACATACCAGGAACATCATTCAAGGGTCTTGAAGAAGCTGTGACAAGGTGCCAGGAACGTCTTGCAAGTTACTTGCAGAAGATTTCACAACGTATCAGGAACGTGTTGCAAGTCACTTGAAGAAGATGTTACAGCGTATCAGGAACATCTGTCAAGTTAGTCGAAGAAGAGTTTACAACGTATAAGGAACGTCTTGCAAGCTACTTACAAGTAGGAAGATGTTGCAAGTATCAGGAACGTCTTGCATGTTACTTGACGGGAAAATGTTGCAACGTAGCGGGAATTTGTCTGATGGATTATTTGCCTAAGTATAAACAGGTCCCCTTTTGGTCCCCTACACAGCATGTCCCAGCCCAAGTGTCCCCAAGTGTTAACCTAAAGAAAGGTCTGTATCCCATGGAGTAGGTTCCCTAAACCCACCCCATGTCCCAAGTGTCACCTAAGCCCACCCCAAGTGTTTCCAAGTGTCCCCAACTGTCCCCAAGTGACCCCTAAACCCACCCCAAGTGTCCCCAAGTGTTAACCTAAAGGTCTGTACCCCATGGCGTTAACCCTGAAGTCAACATAAAAAATGTCGTCCTAAGTGAGTGAAAAAGTCGTCTTAAGTGAGCCTTGGACCATAGGTCTAAGTAATTTCAGATTTATATGTGTTTATTATATATGTATAATTCAGATGTATAATTTTATACCTATAAGAATGCCTGATAATAAATTGTATTATATCTGTTTTTCCATTTTATTATTGCACTGGAAATTCGAATATTCCAACAACACTTGATTGTGGAACAAAGTGTTTTCAACAACTACAACAACAACAGCAGCAACAACAACAACAGCAACAACAGCAACAGCAGCAACAGCAAGAAGAAACAAGGGGCAAAACTATACATGGGTTACAATAGCAATGAGCCGGTGCGTATGCGTAAAAATCAGAGACCCAGTGAACTATGACCCATCTCTAACAATTTAATCTTTCCCAAATTCCACATTGGTGGTGGAAAGTTCAACTACATGTAATAAATTCTAAATAATGTAGGGACATAGGGATGCGTGCCATAGATATTATTGGATCTGCATTAAGGATCTAGCGGACATGTTTTTTGATTTCGGCGAAAAGCGCCTCTACAACCACTCAACTAAAACATCTATGGTCTATGATTGTACCAGCACGTGCCAATTGCCAATAGTTAAAAGATCTTCCAAACTCATGCTGGGTGCTCGTTTTCTCTTTTCGGTCAACGTGCTGACCCTAAACTTCTGGTTCAAAGTAGAACTGCAATACGTACTTGAGATACATCTCGACAAGTTGGCCCCATGGGGGATCTTAATGGATCTTATATCGATTACGTCCTGATGACGTCGCCAGGAAAGAGCTTACGTCATTCAACTAGTCGGAAGAGTCACCACAGGAAGTCAGGAGGGCGTCCTTCATCACCTGCTGCACACTTACCTAATCTCAAGACTCGGCTGCAAATAACCATTGTGTCCGGTCATATGGCTGAAACTACTATTGTTAAATGATGAATCCTATATCATAATTATACATATAGACCATATAGACATGATTTCTCGTTCATATTGTATACCCATGTTGATCCGTTTTGCAGCTTAGTAATCGCCATCTTGATTGTTTCTAACGTGTTTAACCCGCAATGAACCAACAACGCCATTTTGAGTATATAACAGGTACAGAAAAAAAGAAACCATGTACCTGAAAGTACTATACAATCACTCACAAATGTGTTAAAGCCACTCGTGAACCACTGTTTTTGGGTATGATTATGATAAAGCAAACATCAAGCAAACTGCTATGCTTTATGGTATTGGGCTTACCACATTGTGTGGATGCAACCACTGACCCGCAAAAAAAGTAACATGAGAAAATCCGGCGGTTTTGGTTCCCAATCTGTAGAACACACAAATAGGGTGCTCCTAATATCTCAGAATTGGAAGATATTGAAAAACATGTTCCCTGTTGCAATTACCCTAGTTATGGTGGAAATTTTGGTATATCATATTTCCACCAAAGAACATAGGTAACATAAGGTCATTCCGAATTATTTTTTGACATGACCATCTTCCAAAAACAAAACAAAACTAAACATATTTTTCTACCCGATTTCATGTTATCATGTTAATCGGAAATCATATGGATATGGATCAAAACCTACTATACCATCATTCTTTGGGACGAACGTAAGAAACAATTTTGGTATTCACCATACCCATGTGGCTTTGAACATCGGGTATTTTCCTACAAAAACTGGCCACTTGGGTTGAATATCCCATGATATCACCATAGGATCCCTATTTCAATGGCTTAAACAAGGCTTAAACCACAAGTTTCACCATTTTGTGTCAAACTTCCTGAACTCCATTTTGTCCAAGCCAAACCAGCAGCTTCGTCGTCGAACTCAGTGCCACACTAAGCTCCCACAGGGCACCGGATGAGCGGCTCCAGCCTGGCAAAACATGGCAAACACCATGGCAAACACATGTTCAATACAATCCAGCATCATCCAACTACTCAACATGCTTGCTCTATGTTTTGTTCTTCCTACGTTTGGAGATTCTAAGTTTGCATGTTGTGGTAGTAGTAATCACCGTGTTTTTTCCACGACCGATGGCTTCAAAGAAAAGGTTTCCTTAAATTCCCAGCAGCCAGACCCATTTTTGCCAAAACATGTCAGGACTGCGCCCTGCCGATACCTGGCACCAGGTCGGGAAAACACGTCAGTAGGATAATCCCAATGGACCATGGAGATTTCTTCACGTCTCGACAGTGAGAGTTGAATCGTGCCAGTGCTTGCAAAGGACATGCCATGTCAAACAAGTTCCGATATCTGCCCGATATAATGCGGATGTATGCGCATAATACTGCAAAATAATAATTATATATATATACACAGTATATACACATACAAACGGGGATCGTCATCAAAACCTTGTAGGGCTCCCTGGGGTATACACATCTTTGTTGACCATGATGGCCCATAAAAGGACAGCCATGATTGTTCCCCTATTCCGAGGATTATTTGATGGTCTAAGAGCCAATCGTAATTCCGTGCGTGTTGCTTCTTGCTTGGTCATGGAACATATGATTTGTCTAGAGTCTGCATTGTCTCTTTTGTGCCTGAAACTGCATCTAAAACCTTCAGGAAAAGCTAGCACAAATCAATTATAGTAGTCGGTGCAGCTATGTGCCACTGCTAGTTTTTGGAACTGGAAGAACTTTCCACTATCTGATTGTTTTTTAGTCTTCTTCTTCTTCTTCTTTGTTTTTTTATGATATATTTGTTCTTATTCTTCCTCTTCTTTGTCTTCTTGTTCCTTTGCTACAGAGCTTGTCGATTCTTTTGCTGTGTTTCTTGTCTTTGTCAAAAAGATAAGATATGTGAAGTCCTTCGAGAGGCGACTGGATGCGACTGGGTTACGGGATAGGCAAAGCCGCTTCTTGCTCGCGAATTGCTGGCGGGGATCCATCACGGGTAAAAATGTGTGCAAAAAACATGTAATTTGAAAAACATCAGGAAAATGGATGAGTGGCAAAGGTTCAAGGCGTCAAGTGCTCTCAATTTCTCTTCATGCGGCCTGCTGCGTCTCAGGTTTGCGTCTCAGGTTGCGGATCCACCCAGGTCCAATCCACAAGTTCTGTGCAGACAGGATGTTCTTTACTGCGAGGAACTCAAAGGAACAACTTCTATGTTTCGACTAGGAGCTGGACTTGGTTTCAAGGAAAAGTATCATAAAGTATCTATTTATAGAAACATGTTAAAGATATCCCATGAAGAGCATCCCAAGCGTCCAGAACACATCAGAATCATCAGATTAATCTTTACGCCATCGGATGGTGCGGATCATCCGGTGGAAAATTAACCAATCCCTAATCGCTTTGAAACAACCAATGAAATCATGAGTTAATTAGTTGACAGTGAGATACCCCATGAGTATTCCAGGTATAGTTTTCCTATCTTACTTTGCATCTCTCACCCCCCTTTTTTTCGCTTGGTCGTAACTCACATATCGACAACACACACACATGCCATTTTGCGCACGTCACGGGCTCCGCCATCGGCTCCATGGGTGAAAGCTTTGTCACCGCGTTGAACTTTGGTTTGTGCTGTGATGATCCTGGAAAATCCTTGGAAAATCCTGGAAACATGAGAGAAGAAACCATTTGTGGGTCGAAAGATTGGAAGGTTACTGGGTTACTGTGCTTCTGCAATGCGAAGAACTTGTTTCTGATTTGCTCTTGATTTCTGGGGGAGAAGCTGGGCATAGCAATGTCACCTCGGGAGTGCAGTGAGGAAAAAGCAGCGAGATGGATATGACACCTCCCTGTGGATCAAATCCTCAATTCTGAAGATATTTGAAGATCCATTTTTTCAAAGTGCTGCGTCGGTGTGGATCTATAATATTCTATAATATTAAATAATCATTTCTCTCTGCATGATTATGATTATTGTTGTTCTTACATCTACTGGTTGGTGGTTTTAACCATCTTGAAAAATATTAGTCAATGGGAAGGATTATCCAGTATATTATGGGAAAAAAACATGTTTGAAACCACCAACTAGTCTATATAGTCTATATAAACGTAACAAAACCCAAAGTCATTCACAGTAGATGAGACCAAGAATCCGATCCCGAAAAAACGTCTGGGCATCCCCCCAAGGATGATCACCGGATCGACGTTTACGTCCTTTTGTGGTCCAATTGAGAGGCTTCAAGAGCGAAGTATATACTTTATGGCTTGAAGTCGTTAAAACCCAGGAATCCCTGAGACTTTTTCAGGGCTTAGAAAAGGCAGCGCTTAAGAAACTGTGTAAACTCAGCCCCGTGCTTTGAGAAACTCCTAGCAGCCCCCCCTCACCCGGGATCTGAACAGGGACTTGGGATGACGAACGGCCATTTTCTCCTTTTGCGCTGAGCAAATTTTGCTCGTTTGGTTTGCAGATGTCCAACAAGCAACAAATAGCAACAAGCCATGGCATTCTTCATCCATACACCCAACATGGCCGTGGCGAAACCCATGGAGACGAGCCTCCAGCCGGCTGCCTTGCACTTGCTACCAAAGTGACCTTCTATTGAAACTGATGTTCTGCTATTTTATGCTGCAAGGTTCAATTAACATAGGGTAAACCACCTTTTTTTTGGCGTTGGCCATCTGTAAGCCATCTGCAACGGATCAACTCTAGCTTGAATTGGTGTGAGACACGTGGGAGTCGCAGGACAACGGCTACTTACCATCTGCCTGTTGGTGACTGACTGGTGAATTTCACGGTCCTACGTCGTCTCATTTCTAGGGGTACCCAGTACCGTTACTACCCAAATGAGTGTAGATTGGGTATGGACAACATTGCCAACATTTCGGCCAGTGGTTGGGAGAACTGGAATCGGAGACGGCATTTTCCCCAGAGCTCTGTTTCGAGTTCCCGATATATACTGTGGCTTTGAAAGGCACTCCAAGAAAGCAAGGATTAGAAGAGATTTGAACAGATTCCTTTGGTATCCTTGGATCATGTCAAGAAATCATGCCTATGACCTTTCGAATCTTGATCTGGAAGGTCATGTCATACGCCCAAGAGATGATATTGGGAAATCATGGGAAATCCACCTTCCCGAGTCCTACATTGGTGACATTGAGTTTTGACCCATCTCAAATCAATATGAGGCAAACCTTCGGAAACATCGTTTTTTGTCGTCCTAGAAGTGACTAGCCAATCTGTGGTTCAAATTCGTATCCACATACCCCTGGGCCCGAAAAAAGGCTACAGCATGCTACAGTTACTGTATCAAAATGTATTAAAGGAATACCTCAGGTGCCCAGTTTCGTGGCCGGACATCTTACCCTTTTCAAACCAACCTTTCACCTGCAGCGTTTTCGAAAACGCATCTGCGATCTCATCTGCCAGATATTTTTTTTGGCTATCCCACATAAAGATTCTGAAACAAGACCCAAACACTGCGGATGGATAATCTCCAACAACAACCCATGTGTTTTGGTCTTCAAACCACTGACAAAAATGGGACTTTGATGGCATATATATAATGATACAATAATAATGACAATTATTATAATAAATAATAATAAATATAATAATATTAAATCTGTATATATAGTTTTCACGTGTAAAACCAAAAACGAGGTCAAAATCTGTATCTTCGAGATTCTTCGAGTATTGGAACATGGTCCTCTCCCAGCCTCTCAGATTCGACCGATTCGACCAACACATTGGCTCTTCGACTACGCGGCTGCAGGCACCTGGTGAAATCGCGGGGCAGATGGCATAGCTTCACTGGTTTATCCAAAGAAATATCTAAGTCCAAAATTTAAGTTCAATAATAGTTCAATAATAGTTCAATAATAGTTCAATAATAGTTCAATAATAGTTCAATAATAGTTCAATAATAGTTCAACAATAGTTCAATCATAGTTCAATAATAGTTCAATAATAGTTCAATAATAGTTCAATAATAGTTCAATAATAGTTCAATAATAGTTCAATAATAGTTCAATAATAGTTCAATAATAGTTCAATAATAGTTCAATAAGAGTTCAATAATAGTTCAATAATAGTTCAATAATAGTTCAATAATAGTTCAATCATAGTTCAATAATAGTTCAATAATAGTTCAATCATAGTTCAATAGTAGTTCAATCATAGTTCAATAATAGTTCAATAATAGTTCAATAATAGTTCAATAATAGTTCAATAATAGTTCAATAATAGTTCAATAATAGTTCAATAATAGTTCAATAATAGTTCAAATAGTTCAAGTTCAAATAGTTCAATAATAGTTCAATAATAGTTCAATAATAGTTCAATAATAGTTCAAGTTCATAGTTCAATAATAAGTAGTTCAATAATAGTTCAATAATAGTTCAATAATAGTTCAATAATAGTTCAATAATAGTTCAATAATCGTTCAATAGTAGTTCAATAATAGTTCAATAGTAGTTCAATAATAGTTCAATAATAGTTCAATAATAGTTCAATAATAGTTCAATAATAGTTCAATAATAGTTCAATAGTAGTTCAATAGTAGTTCAATAGTAGTTCAATAGTAGTTCAATAGTAGTTCAATAGTAGTTCAATAATAGTTCAATAGTAATAGTTCAATAATAGTTCAATAATAGTTCAATAATAGTTCAATAGTAGTTCAATAGTAGTTCAATAGTAGTTCAGTAATAGTTCAATAGTAGTTCAATAATAGTTCAATAATAGTTCAATAATAGTTCAATAATAGTTCAATAATAGTTCAAGTAGTTCAATAATAGTTCAATAATAGTTCAATAATAGTTCAATAATAGTTCAATAATATCAATAGTTCAATAGTAGTTCAATAATAGTTCAATATAGTTCAATAATAGTTCAATAATAGTTCAATAATAGTTCAATAATAGTTCAATAATAGTTCAATAATAGTTCAATAGTAGTTCAATAGTAGTTCAATAGTAGTTCAATAGTAGTTCAATAATAGTTCAATAATAGTTTAATAATAGTTCAATAATAGTTCAATAATAGTTCAATAATAGTTCAATAATAGTTCAATAGTAGTTCAATAGTAGTTCAATAGTAGTTCAATAGTAGTTCAATAATAGTTCAATAATAGTTTAATAATAGTTCAATAATAGTTCAATAATAGTTCAATAATAGTTCAATAATAGTTCAATAGTAGTTCAATAGTAGTTCAATAGTAGTTCAATAGTAGTT
>CAMXCT020006608.1:50000-80000 GCA_947184155.2 Cladocopium goreaui | reverse complement strand
CACATGATCTACTATATAGGTGTGAGTGTGTGTGACTGAAGATATGCCCAGGTAGTGATCTTCACCACTGATGCCGTGTGGTGCACCAATCCCAAGAGATCCCAAGATATCCCCAATCCCGGCCTGGCTAGGTGGTCGTGCTTTGGCCGGGGGATAGCCTGGTGGAAATTCACCAAGGCATTTCACCGATTACCAGGGCAAGGTTTGACAAAACTGAGGGAGAGGAAGAGGAAGATGTTCAGCAAAATTCTGACTGTTTGAGTTTCATGTTGAACTTTTTGGGTTATAAATTCGGTATAACAATGACATTCAAAAAGGATGAACCATATCACGATCAAACTCCAGCGCTCAAAGACTTTGGGCGACAAAATGTGGATTTTCTTGAGGGGGGAACCAACAAGTAAGGTCCCAGAAAAGCTGGGAACGGGTAAATCTGAAATCAGGAAAACGTTGTAACAAATGACTTCCTGGACACCTTTTCCTGAAAAGCATCAGATAAGGGAACCCCACGTGACAAAAAGACTGTGGTTCATCTATACTTTATAGTTGGAGGAAAGAATTTGCAGGGCACTGGGTGGAGCGGGGCTTGGGGGGGGGTTTCCAACCTAGCTACATTGAACAGATATTTCTGATTGAATAGCCTTGCAAACGTTCACTGAATCTTCTACCGGAACACATTTCAAGACCCCATGTAGTTTGGTTCAACCACAACCTCTGCTATTGCAATGTTAGTTTGTTTTATGACAAGCAATGGCCAATACAGGACAGACCCATGCAATTGAGCAGTAGCAAATCCTTAGCCTTCGCTTGGGCACTTCTTGTCCTTGGGGGGCTACTTCAACAGCATGTACCTGTGAAAATCAACATGTATGAAACCGCATGTACAACCTGATCTCAGTGGCCACCTGTTTCTTTCGCAATGTTGCCTTGAATTCCTGCGACGAGAACCATGCCAGTAGCATGCGAAACGCCCTTTGCCATATTTCACAGTCGACCCCGCGCTGGGCACGCCGCGGAGAAGGCTAACGCAGGCAACACCTAGAGCATTAGCGGCAGTTGCCTTCGTCAAGATGGCAACTCACCACGGGCGTTCGAATCCTTGCCTTCATGGGGAAAGCTCTCAACTTGGGGAAGCTTGCCGTCAAGGCACGCCCGAGCCACTGGGAGCAGCAAGCTGCAGCAATGCCCTCTCATTCAACCCTCATGCTCAGTCCTGTAGCTGTTTCAAGCACGGCTTGCAGAACACTACCAATTCCATTTTCATTTGCTAAGCTTGCTAAGCGGGAAATTAAAACAGGACAGCCCTAGAAAGGCAAAGGCCACAGCAAAGAGCAAACAGGAGCAGCGGCTTGGGTGCCAAAGCTTTGCACATCGCTGGTTGAAAAAGAGCATTGCTACGATGGACCTTGAACTTTGCATGTCTCAAACGGGAACAGAACAGGGACCAGAGTCTGTTTCTGCATTGCTTCCATATATGCCTGGCAGACGCGTTGATGCAAGAAGCAGAACCGGATGGAATGAAGGAAAACCCCGTGACCTCAAGCCTTTTAGGCTTGCATTAGTGCCGATGTAGTAGAAGTAGTATTCAAGATTGCTTCATGCCGCCATCCAGTCTTTTGGGGTTTTCAAGCAAGTCCTTGCTGCGGGCCCTTCAGCCGAGACTTGGGAAGCATCTAGGCCCTTTCCAGAAACGAGAAAAACACATTTTTTTGCTGTTTTTTTTTACCGTTTTTGCGTGTAATTTTTCATCGGGGCTTTGGGTGGAATGGTTTCATCGGGGCTTTGGGTGGAAATGGTTCGTTCGGGGCTTTGGGAGGAAGATTTGAATCTTGTACGGGTAAGGAGCTTGAACGGGGCATTCGGAGGAAGGCCGCCGCTAGCCCTTTGAGCGGGGCAGTGGGTGGAGCCAAGCCATCGGGGCTGTGCGAGGTGATTTCGTACGTTTTCAAAAATGAAAATTTGCACTGAAAATTGGCGCGCAATTCAATGGCCGGAATTTATTTCATCCCCGTTTTGGTGCAGTTGCGACTGCGAAGGAATATTTAAAAGCGTACATGCCTCTTACCAGATATACATACATACATTTTCAAAATGGCAGGGTAGGCGTCCGTCTGCTGCCGACATAGCAGGAGGCTCCGTAGAAACCTTATAGGGCGATGTGTGGGCGCGGAAGCGGAAAGCCTCCATCTCATGGCCGAAATACATCTCTCCACGCTAAAGCTGATCTGCGCCTTGAATTTCGAGTATCCGGGTGTCATTGTTGAATCGAAGCGCGCTCCTCGTCACCTTGGCGCCGTTAGAAGGGAATGAAGACTTTGCCGCCCTGAGCTCAGCAACAAACATACTGTATGTCGCCGCGGTTGCTGGTCTTTCTGCCAGCAAGAGGAGAAAGCTTCCACCCCGCACTGGGAAAGGAGGAAGGCTTCAGCCGGCGCCGGGAGGAGAGCCGGCGCCGGGAGGGAGACCCGGCGCCGGGAGCGAGACCCGGCGCCGGGAGCGAGACCCGGCGCCGGGAAAAAGAGAATCCTCCCAACCCGGCGCCGGGAAGGAGGAATCCTTTCACCGGGAGAAGAAGAATCTTTCAAAAGAAGAAATCGTCACATGCTGATGGCAAGAAATAAAGCCTTTCTCCCAGCACCTAGAAAGATCAAACTTCAAAACCTTTTGAGGGCCTCACACACGGACAACCACATAATCAATGAACATAGTATACATTTATATACTGCTGAGCTTGCCGCGCTGTCTTCTGTGCCCACTTCTGTCGGGAACAATGCCTAAAACTAGCTGGTTCATAGCCGACTCGAAGACACCCGCGGACGACGATGGCCTGATGACCCCCAAACGTTGTGTCCACCACCATTTACCTTGCACCGTCCGAGGCATCTTCTCATTCTACACATTCCAAAAAAGTTGAAACTAAGCAGAAAAGTGAGCCTAAGGGAAGCAAGATTTGTTTTTCGCGCCCTAATTATAAATGGGCATCTGCCATGACCACGGGACAAGTACTTTCGCACATAACGGCTATTTCTTGTTTTGTATCAGTGCTCGGGTGGAAAAAGTGTGTTTCACCACCCATAGCCCTGCTACGCTGGAAGCCCTGCTGATTTGGTTCTCTGATATAGATGTTTAGACATAACAAAGGGACTCGTGAGAAGTTCTTTTTCAGTATCACTCTTGCCATGTGACCAAGACGTTGACAATCATTCGCACGTACAAAGGGTTGCACATAGTTTTGTTTCTTTTAAAGGTTCAAAGGAAGTCAACCAGAGTCAATCAAAAAACTTATTATCATTTATTTTATAGCAATATTACAATAAAGTGATATCTCTACATAGGATATGAATATTTATTTTTTTGGAGTTAGTTTTCAAGGTAGTATCCCCCTATGCTGGATACCCTACAATAAAGGGCTTAAGGCCAAAACCATTGAAAAGGAAATGGAGTTGAATACAAACTGATAACGGATAGGAGGATCTTTCCCTGCTGGGAAGCAGGTTCTCCCATGCCAAATCTCAAATATAGTTATTTATCATTGACAATTATGCAGCAACTATGCTTGAAACGTTGTGAATCCAGAAGGACCAATCATTGAAACAGTTGCAAGTCGGCTTATCAATGGATTGATTCAAAGGAACAAAATACAGGAAACTATGGTTCTTACTCACAAATTTCCGGGTTTTAACCATGTTTGACCATCAAATAGCTGATACAGTGACCATCGTACATGAATCAAATAGGGTTCAATCGGCGCAATGGGATAGTAATTGAACCCATTGGTGTCGAATTTTGACTCACAATTACCCAAATATGGGGGTTTCCTAAAATAGGGGTACCCCCCAATCATCCATTTATAGATTGATTTTCCATTATAAACCATCCATTTGGGGGTACCCCCATTTTAGGAAACCTCCACTCCACATAAAAATGCTGGTTCATGGCAATGATGGTCGCGAATCAACTTGCCAACTTGGCTAAAAATAGACCATCATTCACCAAGCACAGCTGCCAGAGGACAAAAGGCTTCCCATGATATTTCTTCGAACATCACCGCAATTTGTAGGCCACATTGAATCAACATTTTAAGTGAGTGAGCCGGCATCTTTCTATCTTCATTTTTTTGAACATGCATATATGTAGTATAAAATCAATAAAGTCCCAAACTTGGTCGGCAAAATTGTCCTGACATCTTATCCCAAAATCACCAAACATCAACTGGTGATGGACGAAAACCGAGGAAATACATAAATACATACATACAGCATACACAAGTATCCTAATCCCGCTTAAAATTATCATCTAATTATCTAATCACCTATAATCACCTATGAACAGAAAAAACAAAACCTTGGAATGATCATATAATGATCATGGGCTCAATCCAAGCAATTCCCAAGCCATGGCTATCGCCGTCTCTAGAGCCCTGCCAGTTGCGCTCACCTGGCACAAAGAAGACGTAGCAAGCGAAGCAAACCGACGCCACGGCCACCAGGAGTGATAGGACCTGGCGAATACACCGAGTCATGACACAAATGTAGGAAATGTGGAGGATATATATATATATACACAATACATATATATATATATATATGTATGTATATAAATACATACTGGGCCAATGGGGTTTTAGCCTCTGGCTAAATCATCATTTTCATGGCGATCCGGAAAATCCATGAAAATCCAGCATTTGGAGAGGATGGTCGATTGTCATGTTATTCATGTTTCATTTCCAAAGGGTATAATGATTGCCACTATGATATTTGGAGATGTTGCTGATGATGGGCTAGAAACCCAATACACATGGGGGTTAGAAACCCACAGAAAACCCACCAGCAATAGGGATATCATACTGGTATGTCTAAAATCTGAGTGTGTTACCTGGAAATAGGGGATTTAACACACCAAAAGTGCAATTTTAAATTGGGCACATGACAGTTAGCCAGTGGATGGAATGGGGGTACCTTATTTTCAGACAAACTCGTGTGGCAAACCCATAATATGGACGTCAAACCAGAATGCTTAATGCCAACCATCTCTACTGAACTTGGGGTGGTTCGTTGGGATTTTGCCAGTTGGAGGCACCAATTTTTACATTGTGAGGCCTCAGCCGGCCAAACATAATGACTCAGTAGCTCCATTTCGGGTACCTCAACCGACTGGATTGGACATAGAAAAAGAGATGGGAACCCCCTTGATCCACTGACCAATCCAGGAAAAGTTCCAACTATCGGCAGTGAGCCAGGGTTATAGATGTTATATAGTTTATAGTTACTTGGAGGATCATCCCACTTAAGTGATTTGTAAGTGGCACTTGTAAGCTGTAAATGGGATAACCCTAGGCCCCTAGGGGACTTAGTGAATCACCAGAGTTAGTTATTTTCACCACTGGGATGATCCTCCGAGGATCAGGTGCAACTACCAACCACCAAGCCTTTTTGGACCCCTGTAACTGAGATGTACTTATCATTGGCCCCTCTTGATCAGTCTTGATTAGTCTTGATTGGTGGTTTCAAGCCCAAAATTAGTCTCGTCCTTTTGGATCATCATCCCAAGTAGAGTTTAAACATAGAAGAACACACCAACCAAATGTCATTAAGCCAGCACGTTCTATGGTTTGATGCCAACAAAAACCGTTCAAGGTGCAAGGACGTCTGTCTGTTTCTAAAGAGAGAATCCCAATCCAACCCTTTCCATGCCATCACATGACATCTTTTCACATCTTCATTCCTACCGAAAAATGGCCTTGTCAGAAATCTCCAATCCAGGTTAGCCCCCCTCCCAACCTGGTAAGCAATGAACAACTCATCAAAGAAGCCACCCATCACCACGGTAGATCCCAAGATATCCTACACCAATTGTGTTCACACCCGAAGTGCACCCAAATACTGCGCCGCAGCAGTGGTTGGGCGTCCGCAGAGCACTGAGCCAACCCAGGCCTTGAGAACCAATGCCATGGCATAAAAGGGTGGATTGAAAGGGGCGTTTACAATAACACAGCTTAACCCAACAAAACAATTACAATTAACCCAGTATTTTAAGCGTAGGACTCTAGACATTTGCCTTATATCTTTTGGGTGGTGAAATGGTGACGAACTTTTACAAAGGGAAGGTTTACGATAAGGAACCAAGGGTATGAGTCATGAGTCATGAGTTATAAGTATCTTTTTGGCTGTATGGCCTGTATACGTCAAACGTAAGCAACACTCCCTGATGGGTGAATGCTATAGCAAGAGCCATAGGACAACGAACAATTGGTGGATACTCCTCGGAGCTGAGCATAATCGCCGCTTTACAGGTAGCCTTAGATACCCTGCTCAGAAAATATTCATGATGTTCGAAATGTATTCTTCGACACTATAGACAATCAGTATTTATAATGATTACTGTATCATTGCTAAGCTGGATATGATACACTATGATAATTAAACAAAACTTGAAGTAGTTGTATGCAATATAAATCAGCTTTCATCATTCAACACGGCAAAACAGTATAGCAAATCAACCTGCATAACCAACAGAGACACACACACACACCATTTTTGACCTAGCAAACACATACAATTGCCTTGGTTTGATACCACCCATTCGTAGAAGTGTGAAGACCTCATAGAGATCTGTCCCTTAAAAGTCACGAGCCCAATAAATGAACCCCCCCTGTGCATGACATCATGAACGCACAAAATCAGGGTCTTAAGGGACTATTTCACATATCCATGGATGTTTCAAGTCTCTTGTCCCATGTTTGAAATAATTATCTAATATCAATGGATTGGTTTAGTCGGGAAAATTGAAACCGGAAACCATCGATTTTCCCATTCAATATGGGGCTTTCCTGTAAATTTTCCCTTAATCCGATCCATTGATAATATCACTGCTTTAATCATCACGAGACGTTTCATATGTGCGAAGGGCCTTCCACCAATCCCTGGGTTTCGGACAACGGCGACAGGTTGCTCCGTGCAAAGCCGATACGACCGTGCCTGCCATGTGAACTGCCGAGAAACGGTGCCGAAATTCGGAGCCCACATACCCTCGACACGGCTAGTATCCAATTCTCCCTTAGCTACAATATCCTATGGCGTACTGATTTTGACAGCTCTCTCTCTCTCTATATATATATATATAGAATTATTTATCATATATATATATATATACAAATATACAATTATATATATATGTGATAAATAATTCTATAATAAGATTATTATATCTGTATTTGAAGCAGCTGGATCTTGTCCCCTCATACTTGGTTGACAGTGGGTTGAAATCCCAACGGAGTGCTCTCCATGACTGACCATGTTCCATGATGCCAGGGGATATGGGCGCTGTGAAGCATCAATTCGCTGTGGAGGGCATTGCACATGACCTATGGATCAAAAGCCTGGTCCCCGTTTCCTGAACTTCAAAATGTCTGGTATTCATGGATGTTCCATGCTGATGGTATTGTTTCTTTGACCATTTCGACCAATCCTCAAATCTAATAGTAGATATAGATATACCAGTAGAAAGAATTGTGAATCAATATGATATTTAATAATATATAATACGAATACTAAATATGTGTCTGAAAACGGGGTACCCATTCTATCCACCAGTTAAACATATTACAACATATTACTATAACATAGAAATTGTATGGGCAAGCCTTGGTAGGCCCCTTTGTTTGCTGCTAAGCTGCTTGAAGTCAAAAGTTGTGTAGAACGCTCTCATGAACCTGTCTCGGCTCACCAACATGGGTCACGGGTTGGACCGGTTGGGGGTACCCCAAGAATGGATGGTTCATAGATGTCAACAGCAACAAATTAACAGGTTACAAAATCCCTGGGGTATGTTTTTAGCAATACCCAAGTACGACCTTGGCAAAGAGAAGCTTGGAATGCCTTGGACTTCGTCGACTGGCGATGTCGAGGCCATATTATTCTGGCTAAGATTCTCCATGCATTGAGCGGTGGTTAAACCTTCGGTATATCCGTTATTTCAATTTTGTATCTACTGACCTAACATTTACTGGTTAGTAACGATTAGTAATTATGATGTTTGTTATCGAAATCTTATAATATGTTTAGCTATTGAATTACCCTTCACCAGTGGCTTTCCCATCATTCACTACGGCACTGGTCACCATCTGCGGTACTGGTGGTGCCCGCAGCTTCCCGCGCGCACGTCATCCCGAAGATCAAGGGCACAGGTTGCGAGGCGCTGCCACGCTGGATGGAGGGGACACAGGATGTCCTGCGGGGCGTTGGGCCAAGGGATGATCCAGAATGATGGAGGTTTCACCTCTTGAACAATGAGCCAACTGGGCCAACTAAAAGATGGAGGTTCGACACATCTTACTACTTTGTATTGGTTGATCCCTTCCTGAAAGTTAAACGTGGTCAAACTCAAAGATGGGGAGAGATGGGTTTTTGACCAATCTTTTTGAACAAGAATCGGAACAAGAAGTGTCTCAATACCAGCCAGCAGCTACAGTAGGTAAAGTTGGAGGTTTGACCTACGAAAATTGGAGGTTTAACTCCAATGGTTGGCCCAACCCCAAAATTGGAGGTGTGACAACGTGAAATTGAAGGTTACCAGAGTAACATGGCTTGAGCAACAAAACAATCCAGTTTTGACAAACGAAAAACGAACTATCAAAATCAAATTAATAATGCTGGCTTCACAGGCTGAAAGTTGGTTTTATGGACATCATTTGGGGTCTTTACCGCCTGAAAGCGGGGGCTTGTAGACACGAATTGGGTTTCAAATTTACGACGATGAAGACCTAGAATGGTGGTCATCAAGCATTAATTCCTCTATAATTTCCTCTGCCAACATGACCCATGATTCTAGACCAGACTGCAAGAAGCCAACTGGTTCGTTAGACCACCCTCCAGGAAACTGAAACAATGCTATGGAACATCATCATTCTGAAATAAATAAACAAATCATATACCCTCTGGTAAACTAACATAGCTATGGACAGTCACCATTTCAAACAGGTAAATGAACTATATAAAATGGCCATGGCTCCAATAGCAATCTGTGACATTGCCAGGGGGTATGTCATATGGAGGTTTCCTAAAAATGTTGGCATCAAATCATCCAAATGATATCAATGATCTCAAATGTTCACCAGTTTCGTATATATTCCTGTTGAAAACCTGGCTTTGACTTGGGGATCCCCCATGACTGAAAGCCGACGAAAGCCCCACCGAAAGCCCCACCGAAAGCCCCATGGCATCCTACCAGTGATGGGATCCACGGACTCCAAAATGAACTCGTCTGGAGACATGCACAAGCTGAACTGTTTATCCTTGGCGTTAGCATTTTATGGGGTACCAAGGGGATACCAAGGGGTCAGTTCCACAGATCCAAAAAAGTCTTCACAAATACTTAACATGTTAAGAGATGCTGGAGAATGTACTATGATTCACTGATTCACTGGCCTGAAATCAAATAAAATAAGGCCATTTGGGGAGAATTCCCCTAAGCATCATTCCAGTGACGTTGCAATGAGGTTATCGAGAGGTATGCATTGAACTAACAAATGCGGACAGAACATTTTTTTTGTGCCTTCTTCATCCACGTTTGTTCATCCAAAATCTGAGCACTGCACATGCTCATCGATGATGTTGATCACTAGCTGCGGTATCCTGCAGGTCACGGGCCGTTCATGCTCAATCGCATGAAGGATCCCTGGGAATTGTCGACATCCGATGATGTAACGTTAAAATCTGCTATCAATGGTTGATGTTTGTTGGGGAGAATCCGAAAAAAAAGCGATCATATTCCCCTGCCTGTAGCTGTTACTACTGTTTAAGATTGATCGAATTACGGAAACTGCAAGGTCCCAGTAATTACTCATAAACCACGGCCAAGCAATACTCATGGCTAAAAAAAAATACAAATCAATTATATACGCAAATGCTCAACCATCCATGGATTTTCTGGGGAACTGCTCTGAATCGCTTCCCCGCTTCCTTGGAACATCCCTGGTTGAAACCAGAATCGGGGACCTGTGTCGGAGCATTGAAGGAACAAGGTTCCTCCAGCTTTCTCTTGGGATTTTGATTCCTATGTTTCCCATGTATCTCAGTGTCTCCAACAAAGCAGGCACAGGCCACAGGTTGCTGCACATTGAATCATATCCTGCACATACAACTAAAACCCCGCGAAACTCACTTCCAACAGTTCACACACACTGTTCGGGTATGTTCAGGTCACACCTATTGCACCCCTGAATATATGCACCCTCCACTTTTTTCTTGCGTTCTGCGTTTGGATCATTGGGAGCATGTTTCTCTGCGGATATCACCTCAACTGACCATCTGAAGCTACAAGTGAAATTCCGGTTCCAAACATGTTCACTTTACCTCTCTGCATGATGGGGGACTTGCAACCCCCGTTTAACGTTTGCTTCATTCAAACACACAATCAATTCTTTTTTCTGGCTAATCTTTGGATATCGTTAGCATCTCCAAGTTAACGACAACAAACCATCAAGCAAACCTAGTGAAGCCGGGATACTTATCAGGACTCAGAGGGAAACATTTAGGGATTGCACCACATCATTAATCTGCTCTGCTCCAGTTGGCTGACGCATTGGTGCCATCTACTCATGCCATCTAGTTCACTACATTTCACCACATTTCACTGTCTATTCCAGGGTCCCTTATCTTTCAATCTAGGAACATATAGGAAAGTATCCACGCTATCCAGGAAGTCGTGATGAATCCATATGAATCCATCACAGCGACCCGAGGTCGGTCCTGCTAAGATCATTGGCTGGTGGACAATCACAGCTCAAGATTTGCCTGGCGGCACTCATCAACTCAGTCCGAAAAAATGTCCTAAGTCGTTGGGACTTCCAAAGCGCATGGTCAAAATCTAGGGTCTGGAATCACGGATCCATATGGATCCTCACTCATTGATGTCATTTTTTGTAAACTAATCAACTCCGACCTAGACCCAAATCAACACTGGGATTTATGACAGGTTCTCAAAGGCAATGATGACTTGCTACGTTGGATGCTCCAATAAACGGAAAATCACCATGCCCTGCAGAGAACCGTAGCGAAACTTAGATACCTTGCAAAGTTTGCTAACATTTGCAGGGTATTATCAAATTCCATCAATTTTCCATTCAAGCTGGCTAAACAATGAAGTTATGAAAAACTGTCCTTCGCCTGCGCCTCTCACTTTCCTCTGTCATATTGGCTCCCCAATGTCGGTTGAATCCCAATTTTATGGGTCAAGTCAAGTCCAATATTGAATTAACATGGGTTTTCCCATAAATAGGACTCAGTATATATGGCTACTAATATCCCAATATGGATAATTCATGATAATTCGCTATTATCGCAGGGTTTCCCATGGTTTCCCTAAAGAAGCCAGCGCGACTGCTCCGGCAGCGAATGGCAATTGGTGAAACGCCTCGATTTGCAAAGGGCGATTTGCGGTGACCAAGGTCGTCGGGGATACCGGAACGAGAGGTAGCATACAAGATATGTACATCATACGTAGTTTGGGAAGTACAAACAACATCCCCAAATGGTATGTGCTGATATTAGGTTTACCATGGTTTACCACATTAAACTGTAACTGTCAAAAAACATGCTTTGATAACGATTTCACTTGCTCCAAGGTCAACACCAGCGCAGCTCTGAAATGAGCCGATCGTAGACACCCGGCTCAATCACCTGGTGGCTTTGACCAAGAAACTTGGCATTAAAATATTGACTCACTGGTCAAAGAAAATCTGAAAGTCAATTGGAATTACCATTTGGGATCACTATCGGAACCAGTGGGATTACTTTCTGGTTTGATCAGCAACACATGAAAGGCCATTGGGAGAAAATCGCCCCAGGATTGTCCCATGAAAACCTCTACTGGATTCTACTGGCCTCTATTTGTAGAGAAATTTATAGAGAATTTCAATTGCAATGTTTGATTACCGGCGGGTATTCTGTATCGAAATTGGGGTGGTTATATTTGTGACATCTTGTGAACCTTGACTAGCTGCCGCAGCCAAACAACCCCAAGTCCTTGTTTCAAGAGTCCCACAGACCCCCAAAAATAGACTGCAATAAGCATGAGATGTGAGCAACAAAAAAAATGGGGGTCAACAGCATGGTACCACAATTCAAAAAAATCACTGATGTTGCCCATTTACCTCCCTGCAAACAAAATGATTATGCACATAAATATCCGAATGGTCAAACAATGTCAAACATATCCAAAAATGATATAGTGAACTTCAGGTTACGTCACTTTACCAAGGTTCACCCTACGATCTTGACGTGTTGAACTCTGACCAGTTCCTGCCGACAAATGCAGCAATTTGAGGCCCCTACCAGGAGTGACGATCCAGAATCAATCAAAGCAGGTGCACCCAACCTAGAACTGATTGGACCTCCCCTGTCACCAATGAACTGACTGCAACACTGAAATGTTTGGCGGTGTATGGTCATCCATCCCACCATGGGAATCCTTACAATGGGTGTAAATCCACCCATCAATGCTTTGATGACCACCCGATATAATCCATCTTTTGGCCATGACACATAATGACACATATGTTGAGGGTAACCACAGTTGGTAGAGAATCTGGTTACGTTGTATAAACACCATGTTGAAGGGGACATTTTTGCATCAAAACGCGAACAAATAAAACTCCAATCGCTTTATCTAAACAAATGGAAATTGCCAAAAAAAACATTTTGGTGGATGCATTGCTGTTGTGCACCAAATAGAATCCATTACAGTATTCAGGCATAATACGCTTCGCAAAATTCAGTACAGTAGTTGCAGATTTAGTAGTTCCAAATATTTAGATATTTCCATAGAGGGTAAAACAGTGTTGAAACAGGAATGGTTCGGTCTTCACGGTTCTATTTTTGTCCGTTCAACCTTCAGGATCTTTAGGATCTTAATTTTTTGGACAAAAGGTTCTGCCTAGAATTGCAGTATCAGTAGCCTTTGGAAAAAACAACAACACAATGCCTTGAAAGACTTGAACGAAATCCCATCTAAATTACACCAACGCCTAAACTGGAGTTTGCCCTTTACCTTAAACAAAAACCCATGGTGTAGCGACATTGTCCATGGATAAACACTCCTGGCCCACAACCGCCGCAGGAATGGTTGCCTTCACATTGAGCTGTTGGTTAGAAGGTAGTAGGTAGCAGTAGTAGATCTGTATGTAAAAAATAAATATATATATATATATAGATATATATATATAACACATATATTTAACATATATATATATATATAACGTATATATATATTATTATATAATATTATATCTTTATCATATATACATGCGGCATGAGAATATATACATATATAAATTAACTATATAATAAAGTACTATCTCATCTATCTCTATATATAGTATAACCGAAGGAAGTTTAGAAGTCAAGCTTCCGAGAATATGGGCAGATGAAAAGAAGAGGCGTTTTTGATGTTTTCAAGTTAAACAACTGAGGATGTCTCGCAGAATAGCTTCGTTTTCAAGCTTGCAGATTGCAAATGGACAGATAGATAGATAGATAGATAGACAACTACATTACACTACCTACACTACGCTACAGTCTACACTACATTATACCAGACTACAGTACACACCACTACAGTACACTACAGTACACTACAATACACTACGCCAATTACACCACACCACAACTACAACTGCAACTGCAACTACACTACACTAATTACACATCATTACAACTACAACTCCACTACACTACACTACAACTACAGCTACAACTGCACTACACCATACTACATCCAGCAGTTGTGGTGAGGTGACCACTGCAAACATTGCAACCACTCCAAAAAACACAACTCCAACCACCTTTCGGTCCATCAGTGGATTCACTCTGCCATCCGTGATTCACAACAACCAACCTCTCCTATAGGTTTCCTATTTTTGAAACGTCCGCCACCTCCTTGTGCGGCACTACTGGTATAATATAATGGTAAACGTATGTTTCCCTGCAATCCTCCAATCATGGACCACCTGAGGTCCCTGACGTGCCACGATCGGGGAAGGTCACCTCGACACCTACAGGAACTGCCGTTCATGGTGAAGTAGAATCAAAGGTGGATTTTAGATGATTTTAGATGAAATTGGACGATTTTAAAGTTTTGTGTCGTTTTTGACGATTTGGAACGGTTGTTGTTTAGACGATCCTTTACATTTTCAGATTACTTTTGCATGGGTGAATTTGGGGCCCATTCTCCTTGGATTTTTCATCTCGCCATGAAATCTCAGAATTTCCCATCATTTGGCCTCTAAATAGGCCGGATGATTCTGTTGATGTTTAATGACAGAGATATACCGGTCCCCCAAAAACACCAAAAGAGCTCTGGTGTCTTAATATGTCTTAATACAATTTGGGGCACCTACAAATCTATCTCATGATCCCGTCCCTCGGTAGGATGTTTGTTATCTATGTAGATATTGGATCCATTGGATCCCAAAACTCATAGATTTCATGCTTCGCCGATTTCGGTGCCTGTGTCACTCCAACCAACAGACCAAACGCTGGTCAGCCACAGGTCGGTGGTGGACATGTACTGGCCCTGGCGCCATAACTTTACATCGAATCATTCGGGTGAACGAACTGAAAGCCATCTAAAGATACAATTATGTTTACACTGTATACATAAGTATTTCAGTACATAACTTATATAACTTTACATAACTATCATTATAACGTATACATTTAATATCATTTAATATATGTATTTTGGCTGAAAGATTTCGGCCTTCATGAGTTGTCGGGAGACACAATCCCTGGTGTTCACCATTCCAAAGGCAAATTACAAGCAAGACCCCGTGCAAACAAACCAGCCGCCATTGTTTCCAACCACGGCGAACCGCTAACCTCAAAAACCTCTTGGAAAAGTGAACCTTCAGTGAAATCGCACACATACTGTGGATGGAAGAAATACTGCACCAGTTGATAGGTGGTTTCTCGTTTGTACCAAAAAAAATAGGGTTTCAACCATCCAAGGTGACCATCCACAGCATTTCTCGACGCAACAAAGGCTGAACATTAAACAGCAATGAACACTAACCAGCTCAGTTTATCCGGATTCCTGTTGGTCATATGGTGACTGCTTTCTGTGTTGCCATGGTACTTGGCTCTCAGTCTCAAGCATCTGCGTTTCAATCAGTACATTTGCTACCCCAACAAAGATAAGAAATGAAACGCAATATCTTTCAGTACCCAAATGTACACAGCGTATTCTATCAGATATGGCCAGGTTATATCCAAAAATTGAGTACAATTACAGATGACTATGATATCATTATATTCAATTATTCATTGCTTTGTCACTAGTCCATCGGTCCTCGAGGCTGGTCCCAAAAAAAAACATCAGGCCTTGCCGTAGCGAAAGCGCGTCTCCTGAGAAGAGTTCGCAGCAGATCGGGCAGAAAACCCTGCAAAATTTCATGGAAAAGTCAAACTCTTGAACATTTCTGGGAGAATGAATCTTCAGCTGCTGCTTTTGTTGGTGTGATTCTAAGTTATGATACCTCCGTATACCAAGATATACCAAGCATGTATGCTTGCTTCAGGATCCCAGGAAAGTGGCGGTTCTTGATGAATTCCCAGTTGCTGGGATTGTCTGCCTACTTGGATGACTCCATAGATCAGAAGTGCTCTAGGAAGTGAAATTTTAAACCCTAGGCATCCCTAGGCCCTAGATATCAATGACATCCAGGAATCGGGTCATGAGATGATCCTCCGTTCCCACTTCCCATGGCGTGCTGACCGCACCTTGGAGTGACTCGCAAGATCTGGGTCTCCGAAGACCAGTTGCGACCTGGCCACACGACAATCCCCCCATGGTGTTGCTGTAACAATGTCCTCCGAAAACCTGCCCCGGGCCTCAAAATGTCTGAAACCTAGATCCCATGGGATACCCTCACAGCTTCCAGAAAACAAATGCCACATTTTCTGGGAACATCCCAAATTTTGGCTCAACATTTTCAGCAAGTCAGTCCCAAATTCATGGCGAACTTGCTGCACCAAAATCACCATTCCTTAGACACTCAAAAAGATATAACCATTAATATATGTATATGAATATTATATTCACATATATATATATTTATATACACTCATATATATATATAATGCCTATCCCCATGTATGATCTCCATCCAACTCATCCTTCCAACCCTCACCCGGCCCAAGTGACTTGGCATCGTTGGAGCCGCGGCCGGTGAGGTAGAACGAGAATTGTGCTGGAAGATGCGGATGCTCCCTGCGACGGGCCAAGGCTTGTAAGGGATCTCGAAAAAATGGCACATCTGTAAAGCATGTTGATGTTTTTGTTTGAGGTATGTATATATATATAATATCCTATATGAACTATGTATATGTGTAAATGTGTAATTATATGATATAGCAGTAATAAATAATACCGACAATGATAATGATGATGCTACTAAATAGTAATGTTACTAGTGGTAATAACAAATAATGATTATTAGCACACATAAATTCATGTAACAACATATATCCTTATAATTTCTTATATATATATATTATACACATAGATATGTAAGTTAATAAATGTTCATGAGCATACACTATATAAACATTATATATGTATCTATTGTAGGTATCTTCATGTAGGATCTACATCAATGTGTGCTTTTAATGTGATCTCTGTGACCCTGCACTAATCAAACATGTCTTGTTGAGGAACCCCCCCGTGCGTTTATGTTGAAGCCATCTCCAACGGGCTGTAACGGGCTGTAAATGAGGATCCCTGAAACATCCCAGAATGATTCAGCTGAATGCCTGGTTTAGCAAAGTGAAAATCCACCACGTACTTTGATATTCAGTTGCCACATCACTTTATATATACTTCAATGTTGCGCTGTTACATTGTAGCTGGTGGTTTGTATATGTTTGTATGGGATTCCGAATCGGGATTAACATCTCAGTGAATCAACACAAGAAAGGTCAAGCTCGAAAGTTCAGAGGGCCATGGGGCATGGATCTTTTTGGGATAGGTTCCTTGGCTCCTAGGACGTTGAACATCTCTAGCTCCTTTTTACTCCCCGATCTCTGCTTTCATGCTTTCACAATGACCAGCTTTCCCTTCTGACTCCTCGGGATTATCATATGAAATAATTTGGGATAGGAACCCTGAGAATGCCACTTCGCCAGCATTTCAAGTTATGTTTCAGTCCCAAAGAAACATTGGGACCCCAGTGACCGCAAATGATTTTTCTCGGCCTGAAGAGAGTGGAGACAAAGGTCTCACCCCGCAAACTTCGGTCCGACGCATAGTGATGCGCCAAACCCAAAATACCGTCAGACTTCATGTGGGTATCCTCAATCCGGCCAATCCGGTCGCCGAAAAAAATGGGATGTGCTGGACCAAAAAAGATCCCAAGTGGTTCAGAATGGATCAGAATCACGCAATGCTTAGCTAAGCCAGTTTTAGATGGGAGAAGCAAATTGCAAAAGGATTTGGACTGTAGATGGGTTAACTTAGTCAGTTAGTAACTGGGATGCACATCCAAGCAGTGCATTAAACTTACCAAAAAAATAATCATCAGTCCTGCCCATGCCCAGGACCACCACATGATACAACCCGTTTACCCAATGGAAATACACCTGAATATACCTGAATTTTATATGGGCTATAGAAGAATTTGCAGTCACTTCTCCCACTATTCACTTGTCTTTGCATCTGTGGGCTTGCTCCGCCGGCAAACTGAGGGCCCGGCAGACTCCATGTGATCCACTTGAATCAAAAGTTGCCCTTCTACCTGAGCGACCACTTCGCTGCTAATATCCATACCATTCCAATAAATGATTTTGGAAGTCGAGATTCATGGCCAGTAAGGAATTTGATTCTATGTAATGTATATTATATATAGAATATATCTATCCCCTTATAACTGATTTCATAATATCACCAAGCAAGCCTAGGATTCTTCACAGCTTATCACTTACAACTCATGTTGCGCCGTGAATTGACCCCATGGCCTATGGACTTGCAAATTACTTCTTTGCGGGAATCTACCACGTGTTTTTTCTCATCAAAGCTGGAGGAGCAAGGTCCTCTCAAAAAATCTGAAAACAATTCAGGGAAAACGCAAGCACAGCGGGTTCTGCCAATGATTGTTCCATCAATTTGCCACCAATTTTGGACATCCTGCAGAACAAAAATGGCCGGATGTACCTCTTGCAGAAAGACAAAAACCGATCCCAAAATGGACATAAAAATCAGAAAATCTCCAGCACTATCCCCATTGGAAAATCCTTAGGGTCAAAGCACCATCAAGATTTTGCCCGGTTCACCGTTTCGGACTTCAGGCGCACCTCGAGATCTCCAACCCGCACCGTATCGTAGAAGGAGCCTCCGGCGCTAGCATCATTGGATCCAAGGGAGCGACGGAAGTGGTGGGATCTTACATCATTATACCCAGAAAAAATGAGATAGGGTGATTTTACCAAGGGCCGTTTAAGCAAGAATAGAGATATCACTGATAATATCATCAGCAACATGTGCGTGTTTTTTGAAACAGGATTTAACATGTTTTTTTCAGCGCATGTGTTCGTTCTGGTAGAAGTCCTCACGGTTGGGTGAGTTTAAGGAACATCTGGGTCTTATGGTCACCTTGGTCACCTGATGCTCTGGGCCCACTTTGTTTCCTGGCATTGTAACATATGTAACCCATAAAGAGGCCGTTGACCTTGGGATCTCTTGGTATCTCTTGGGACATCTTGAGGTGTTTTGGCTGCTCGAGATCGAAGAGGCCTCCATTGGCCACCGTGCCATCCCCATAGCGGAAGGTGATACGATTGCCAATCCTCAGCTCGAAGGTGGCGAGACGTGAGGGCCTTGCCAGCTATGGAAACCATGGCCCATTTGATGGATGATTTACCTACAAAAACTGATTTTCCATGGCTATGCTAAATAGCTAGCGGGTATGTTAAACAGAAACAATCATAACACAAACAATATGGTATCTAACCAGCAAACCAGGAAAAACATGTGTTTCTTTGAACAAAGAACCAATTGTAGACCTCCTGAAGATCTATAGAGCATAGAACATCATAGAACTCCAGTTTCAAATATGTTCTACGTTCATGGACATGTACCCTTTTCGTGATTTGTTTCGTGAATTTATACGGGAGAGAACCTTCCTCCCAACGACTTCACACATGGAGAAGAACTGGGTCCATTGAGGCGTACATGTTGGTAAACATACCGGAAGAGGTGAACATTTGAGTCTCTGCCCCCACCTGCATGTATAGGGACCCCCGAATAGTTGGCATATGTAAAAAACATCAAAAATGCCATCTAAGCTCAAAAAACAGCATACAGGATTTAGGGGTTTATAGATGGCATACCCCACGGGATACTTGTATACTTGACCTGTTTAACAAGTATAGAGATTTCTAGGTTGCAAAGATGGCACGCCATATTCTGGGGATAATAATCTATAATAAATAAATAAATACATAAATAAATAAATAAATAATTATATATATAGTGCCCTAAGATGGCTTTTGCAAATCGCTACAAATAGCAGATTTTTTGCATTTTGTCGTGACCCGATAGATGGCACACACTGAAACAACATATGAGGTTGAAATTTCATTGATGCCATCTTAGTGCTTGTACCGTTTGTGCCATCTATTCGGGGGCCCCTAAAAGTTGTTCCCGACATACAAGGAGAAGCGATGAATTTCAGCACTCCTGAAAACAATCTGGGTCTCCATTGCAGTGTGCTGAATCATTCTGGCTGGACATTTGAACTGCAAAAACTGCTTGTGTTCGGTAGTCGCACTCTAGCTCCAACATTCTGATCGCAGGGTTTGAAGTGCCTGATTCCAAGCCATTCGATCTGGTTCTACATATGAACTGGCCTCAAGAAAACCTGGTGTCTGTCTGGGATGTACATAAATAAAGCTGCTACCCTCCAGCCAACCCACATGGTTTGCTTTCTCAGCTCCACCACTAGATAAGTGCATAAAGCAAGGCTCAGATTGAAGCAGTTTCTGCCCAAAAACTTCAGTGGCCACAAAAAACTGCAGGAAATTATTTTTGTACTAGTCAACTATGGTAACTATAAATAAGTATGACTGGGGTAATTTTTTCTGAATGATGGTAACTATTACCAACCATATGAATCCATATGAGCTCATATAGGTAACTCTATGCAATCAAAACCAATGTACCATGTCGACTGAGTCCAAGTAGTCCAACCGAGTTTTCCGCATCTGAGACTTCGGCTGTTCTGCTTGGCAGGATTTTGTGATATCAAACCTGGAAATCCCAGGAGATATGCAGGAAAAGATAGAGGGAATACACAGGAGTATAGAATATATATATATATATATTTACACATATTTACGTATATATACATCCCCGTTGAAATTAGTACTTGTAGCTACAAAGCGCGGGGTCTTGCAAAAAAACCTACAGAATGAGTCGGTGCAAGTAAACAAAACTCCATACAAAATGGTAAGGCTTTGTGCATCAACCAGCTCTTTGCAGCACCACCACATTTTGTAGGGAGGTATATTTTGCCCGGATGTTTGATTTATTTTTCTGAATATGAATCTTGCTTGCATGCTTGGACCCTGACCCAAAAAAGGTATCATTTTGTAAGAACCTGTTGCTCTGCCATTTCCCTGCATTTTTCTCGTCTTTCAGATCAGGGGCAGCCCATACTTCTTGTAAGGTAATGGGCTCAATGATATTTGCGGCCTGTCAATTTACAATGTTGATACATGTAACGCCAAATGTAAGCAGCAGCAGAGTTGCAACCACTACAATTTCAAAATGCAACGCCATGCCACTTGTCCGAGTCGGCCCGACTTTCCAACACAAATCTTGTGCAAAAGAAGAAGGGGTATGAACGCTTCACTTTTTGTCAACATTGTAAAAAGACAGGCCGAAAATATCACTGAGCCCAGTTCCTTTCAAAAAGGATGGGTTGCTCCTTAAAGACAATTGAGGGTTGAGTGAGAAAAACGCAGGGAAGTGGCAGAGCAGCACCTAAACAAAACCGTACCATTTTGTATGGAGAAATCTTTATTTGTCCACCCCCCTTTGAAATTAACCCTGACAGGTCAGGGCCCACTTCTTATAGCTATAATCCGCGGGCCCTTGCAAAAAACCTACAGAATGAATGGGTGCAAGTAAAAAAATACCCATACAAAATGGTACTGTTTTGTTCACCAACCAACTTTTACTCCACTTGACATGTTGTAGGAAGGTATATTTTGCCCAGATTTTTGACTTCTCTCTTATTCCGAATATGAGCCTTGCTTGCATGCTTGGACCCTGTGGCCAAAAAAAGGCATCGTTTTGTAGGAACCTGCTGCTCTGCCATTTCCCTAAGTTTTCCTCACTCAGCCCTCAATTGTCTTTAAGTAGCTGCCCAACCTTCTTGCAAGGAAATGGGCTCACTATGACCCACTGATATTTGCTGTTTTTATTTTCAAAGTAGACAAAGAGTAAGGCGTCATACACTTGTCCGAGTTGGCCCGGCTTTCCAAAGCAGCTCTTTGGCAACAATGGTTATTTTTTTACTCGCCCCTACTCATTCTGTAGGCGTTTTGTAAATCTCCCAGGTTTATACCTATTCATGAAGGGTGGTCTGACCCCGTGGGGTGAATTTCAAGACCTCTCAAGGGGGATACTAGTAAGATCATGTAAGATCTCAAAATCAACGGCCATGCCACTAGTCCGAAGAATCAATCAGACTGGCTTTCCACAACAACTCTTGGGCAAAAAGATGCACGTTGCTTCACCTATCCTCATTCTACACATTAGGCTATTGAAGCATTTTCCTATACAAAATGGCAGGGGCTGAGGTTCCATGTGTTCCTCCAACTGCTGTGCGCCTGCTCACATGGACTTTCACCGTTTTGGTCGACGCAGCTTCCCGTACTCATCGCTGTATCGATCTTTGGTCCTACGCAACCCTACATTGTTGAGCCTGGGCATGACAGGTGCAAAGCCACTAAGTTTCAAGAGCAGGCCGCCACAGATTTTGTATGGCGCCTCGAAAACCGAACAAATTCCAAAATGGAACTGCCCATGGACCGAAATGGAAATTGGGGAGAGCAGGAAGCGTACTTTGAAGGTCTGAATAAGCAAAATGCAAAATGCTCAAAAGAGAACACAGCCAAAAATCTATGCAGAATTGGGCGCGCAGCTCGTTTTCAAACCCAGCCAAGTTTGCAAACTGCATTTTGACATTGCTATATGATAGTGATTTATGCGTAAATCATCTATTTTATTGCTCTTGCAATATGGCAAGGTGCAGGCAGGCTCCCTATACAAAATGGCCTCCGAAATGGGCCTTGAGCCCCTTCAAATTAGCATATGCTACAAAATGGCTGGGCTCTTGAAAGTGATTTCCTACAAAATGACCCTAGAAATCCGGCTTATATGAGCCTGGAGGCCAGCCATTTCATAGGGGAAATTTCAACGGGGATATATATTCTATATATATATAATATTATGTCCGGATATCATAGGATATCCATGTAAGACACATATTGTAGCAGTTATACATACTCGTAAAATCTTATAAAATAATAATAACATATAATACACATATATATATAATAACATTGTGTAACATTGTATTTCACCCAATTTCACTGAACACTGCTAGCCACTGTAAATCCTACTCCTTGTGCCTTAGCCTGGTGAGATGATCGCCATTTGATGGCAGAGCAGCTTTGCATGTACAACATCTTGAAATATGGTCAAATATGGTCAAAGATTGTAGTTCAACATATTCAACATACTAAATATGGTCAACATACTAAATATATCTAAATATAACTTCTTAAACGAACTGAATGTGGTCAAATACTTCTAGTTCTCCAATCCCCTGGCACAGACATTTATTGACAGTTCAACTACTTTTTTTTGCTGCGGCTAGTTCGGATGGTAAAGTTGAATGTAATTATGCACCCTTGACTGCCCAACACTCATGAACACTACCGCAACAGGATCAATGATGATTTCCAAACATGTAGACCAAGAGCCTCCAAAGTTGCTTAGCTCCAAGGCCCTTACAAGCCAATGAAAACAGTTTCGGTGACGAGCTGCTTTTGCGTCCGAGATTTGCAGTGAGTACAATTCACGGCCTCACTGTCATGAGAGTGAAATGTTGCTGATTGGAGAGCATTGCACCCTGCAATCACAATTTGTCACACGAAAATACAGGAACATTGTGGAACATTCCTGCAAATCACCTGTAAATGAGGAGTTCCAGGGTAGGGTATACTTACTCTTCAATCTAATCTCAAGAGCCGTGCCTAGTACCATGAGCATCTCCACTCAGCGGTGTTCTCTGCTTGTGATGTTTTGCAAACATAGTTGGGACCCAAGTCTTTACTGAGCAGTTTGCTCATGTCACACAGGTCGAAGCAATAGAATAGAATAGACCCTGAATGAGTGGGTCCACATATCAGAACTTGAATATTTGCTTCGAGCCATCCCTCACTTTCCCGGACACCTAATATTGAATATATCTATATTTGCATATATATGGCTATAGATTAAAACGTACAATGCCAGAGTTTGGTAGATTTTAGGGAGATGAACACCCATTTACCAGCTACAGGAAACGGACGAAGATACACCCCCATTGCACTGGATGTGCTTTCCCCCATGGAACTCCGCACTCCTATGGAACGCAGATGATTTCATGTTCAACCTTGTAAAAAGAGAAGTCTAGAATCTGCAAAACACCATGGAAAGCAAGTTGCACCATACCTCAAAAATCGAAACTTAGAGCTACTCTGCAGCTACTCTTAGATAAAGATTCTTGAGGTTTCGCCAATGCAAACGCTACAATTATGTCTTCTAGGATTTGGTCGCTTTTTTTTCAGTTCCCAAAATTTGGTTTTGGAGCGCACCTTTTGGGTCGCTGCTCTGCCCCTTTGATGATTTCTTTTTGGACTATGCCCTTTTTGGTTCGGCATTTGTCGCGTTTGCTTTCCTGCTCTGCACTGCAAACTGCAAGATGGCTTTGATGCTCAATTTTCCCTGATTCTGGGCGGCAAACAAAAGGGGACTAGAACGAGATCCCAGGAGCTTCGAACGAGATCCGGGAACCCCCAACACACTCATTTACCCACAGATGGACCAAGCAAAGCAAGCACACACACACACACCACCCAGAACTCAAAATAGGATAAGAAACCTCGCTGAACGGAGGTTGTAACTGGCTGCAAAGTATGTGTACCAGAGCTCATCTCCAAAAGCAATGCTCTTTTCACCCAATCGGAGCAACCCTGAAAACCCGATGGAAGTGTATATTGTGAAGACCGGGTGCGACTTCCTGCTTGCGGACACGCAGCGACGCATGCAGTGACTTACAAGGGGACAGTACATAGACATATAATGACACTATATATATATATATATATACATATGATCATATATGCTAAGATGTTCATTGACACATGTAGTGACACATTTATTGTTCAAAAGACCGAGGTAACACATATTGTAGCATACATCTGCATATGTAATTATATATCTGTATAGTATTGTATAGTATATAATATTAATATAATATAATATAATATAATCTGGGGTGAGGTTAGTGAAGGCAAAAAGTGCAATGTCATTATTTGAAAAAAAACATAGGCATGAAATCGGTAACCTTTATTTTATCCTTATGTAATATCATCGGTACTCTTTGTCATGATGATTAATCTGGATTGAGAAAATATCTTATGTAATATCTTGGCATGTGGACATTTAGAATTCAGAATAATAGGATCAGAGGTCCTAATGAGTTTACTCAAGATGATTTTATGAATGGGAAAATAAACGGTTGATTGTTCCTTAGCAATTCCATAGGGCTATATTATAGGCTATAATTTTATAAGAATAACGTTTTAATATCAGGAAAATGAACCGTTCATTGTCTCTACATAGCCCATTAGGGTAAATTAATGAATGCCCTGGCAAATTCATTAATAAATTAATGAGCACAACCAATTGTGGAATCACCCCATAAATTTTAAACCTATTATAGTATAATTGAAAAATAAGTATGGGAAATAATACAACCCCCGACTGCCACCGCCGCTGGCTGCCGCTGCTGTGGCACCCGGCGGCTTCTGGAGCCACCGCCGGGGCCTCAGCGGTTGCAGCGATCCTCCTCCTTCACCTCCTCCTCCTCATCATCATCATCGTCATCATCATCAACGTCATCATTATCATCATCATCACCATCGCCATCACCATCATCATCATCATCATCATCATGATCATCATCATCACCATTATCATCAGCATCATCATCATAGTCATCATCATCACCATCATCAGCATCATCATCATAGTCATCATCATCATCATCATCATCATGATGACCACCATCATCATCATCATCATGATGATCATCACCATCATCATCACCATCATCATCAGCATCCTCATCATCATCCTCCTCATCATCATCACCATCATCATCATCATCACCATCATCATGACCATCATCACCATCATGATCATCACCGTCATCGTCATCATCACCATCACCATCATCATCATGATCATCACCATCATCATCTGCCTCCTCCTCCTCATCATCAGTTTCCCCTTCATCTTGCCCTGGCTAGAAGAGTCCCTTAGGCCAAGCCAATGGCATATCTTTTTGATAGATTTATTTCTATTTGGTTTCGATGGATTGGATGACTAGCAATTTTAATTGAATTTACGTAATCACAAATTAGTCAACTACTATGGCCAGACCTTAGTGCCTTGCGATGCCTTTGTGGGGATTGTCATTGTGACACCCTGGGCTCCGATACTGTTATGCTCGATCAATGGGAATCAGATGGCGAGGAAATGGAGCTTAAAGGCACCTGACAATTTTTTGGCCCAGTAAAGAGTCCTGGTGCTAATTTATTGGAGTGGCATTGGACACTTGGTTCGACCACATGTGGGGGCTTGCTGATAGAAAACTGCCTTGGGATTGGGGTTGGGATTATTCAACCAACTTACCTGGCACCCATGAAATCCCTAATCACAATGGTTGAATACTTTAGACTTGCCTCTTGCCCGATAAACCATTGCTTTTTTACTGCCGCCAATGGGCCTCCAGTCAGGATAACCCCATTTTGGACACCCCATAATCAGTGTAATTTGAATATAGCATGGGTTAAACAGCTCCTCAATTGAAATATTCCCATAACAATATATTCCAAGTATCACACCACGGGTGAGCCCATGGGATTCCACACATCATTGCCTGCTCTCTGGACCTGCTCGCTGGGTTGAATGGATTGGGAATTGAACAGGATTTCTTCAGGGTCCCCTAGATATGAATTGAATTCAAATCCCACGAGTTATGGTTATAATTGGGGTGGGATTTGGATCAGCAGTAGCCTCTGCCATACCTCTGCCAGGACCGCACAGAAATACACAAAAATTAAAAAACCAGGAAAGTCCGACAGGCGCTGATAAGGAAATCAGTGCATGACGGATAGGGTCTGGCAGGCCCTATCCCCTGTGCACTCCAGAGCGCTACCGAGAGTGCCCAGCCTCTCCTGCACTTCCTTAACATCATAGGGCAAAAATTACGTATAGAGCCTATGCACTCCAAAATCCATGGTTCGTACAATGGTGGTGATAGGCTGGGTGCACTCCAGAGCGCTACCGAACGCACAGGGGATAGGGCCTGCCAGACCCTATCCGTTATGCACTGATTTCCTTATCAGCGCCTGTCAGACTTTCCTGGTTTTTTAATTTTTGTGTATTTCTGTGCGGTCCTGGCAGAGGTATGGCAGAGGCTACTGCTGATCCAAATCCCACCCCAATTATAACCATAACTCGTGGGATTTGAATTCAATTCATATCTAGGGGACCCTGAAGAAATCCTGTTCAATTCCCAATCCATTCAACCCAGCGAGCAGGTCCAGAGAGCAGGCAATGATGTGTGGAATCCCATGGGCTCACCCGTGGTGTGATACTTGGAATATATTGTTATGGGAATATTTTAATTGAGGAGCTGTTTAACCCATGCTATATTCAAATTACACTGATTATGGGGTGTCCAAAATGGGGTTATCCTGACTGGAGGCCCATTGGGGGCAGTAAAAAAGCAATGGTTTATCTGGCAAGAGACAAGTCTAAAAGTATTCAACCATTGTGATTAAGGATTTCATGGGTGCCAGGTAAGTTGGTTGAATAATTCCAACCCCCAATCCCAACGCGGTTTTCTATCAGCAAGCCCCCAAAGTCATGTAGTCGAACCAAGTGTCTAATGCCACTCCATTCAATTAGGACCAGGATTCTTTACTGGGCCAAACAAATTGTCAGTTTGATTCCCATTGATCGAGCATAACAGTATCGGAGCCCAGGGTGTCACAATGACAATCCCTACAAAGGCATCGCAAGGCACTAAGGTCTGGCCATAGTAGTTGACTAATTTGAGATTACGTAAATTCAATTAAAATTGCTAGTCATCCAATCCATCGAAACCAAATAGAAATAAATCTAACAAAAAGATATGCCATTGGCTTGGCCTAAGGGACTCTTCTAGCCAGGGCAAGATGAAGGGGAAACTGATGATGAGGAGGAGGAGGAGGAGGAAAAGGATAATGATGAGGATGGTGATGATGATGGTGATGATGATGGTGATGGTGATGGTGATGATGATGCTGATGATGATGATGATGATGGTGATGTGATGATGATGATGGTGGTGATGATGATGATGATGAGGGGGATGATGATGATGATGATCCTGATGATGGTGATGATGATGGTGTTGATGATGTGATGATGATGATGATGATGGTGATGACGATGGTGATGATGATGATAATGATGACGTTGATGATGATGACGATGATGATGATGAGGAGGAGGAGGTGAAGGAGGAGAAGGAGGGAAGGAGGAGAAGGAGGAGAAGGAGAAGAAGGAGGAGGAGGACAAGGAGGAGAAGGAGGAGAAGGAGGAGGATCGCTGCAACCGCTGAGGCCCCGGCGGTGGCTCCAGAAGCCGCCGGGCGCCACAGCAGCGGCAGCCAGCGGCGGTGGCAGTCGGGGGTTATATTATTTCCCATACTTATTTTTCAATTATACTATAATAGGTTTAAAATTTATGGGGTGATTCCACAATTGGTTGTGCTCATTAATTTATTCATGAATTTGCCAGGGCATTCATTAATTTACCCTAATGGGCTATGTAGAGAAAATGAACGGTTCATTTTCCTGATATTAACAAGTTATTCTTATAACTATAGCCTATAATATAGCCCTATGGAATTCCTAAGGGAACAATGAACCGTTTATTTTCTCAATCATAAAATCATCTTGAGTAAACCCCTTAGCACCTCTGATCTTATTATTGTGAGTTCTAGATATCCTCATGCCAAGATATTACATAAGATATTTTCTCAATCCAAATTAATCATCATAATAAAGAGTACCGATGATATTACATAAGGATCATAAATTACCGAAGTTCGATAATAATAATGAACATGAATTATTGGAATCATGTTGAAACAATAGCGGTTGTGGATGGAATCCAATGAATATTCCCAAAAAACATCTTGTCACTTTTTGACTTCCTTAACCTCTGGCCAGTAATATAATATAATATAATATAATATAGTAATAATATATACCGTCAACATACAAGCACATAGTCGTTGAGCCAGGCCTTCGAAATCTACCAATCACAGCCCGCGACATTTTTTGAACACGACGATCCAGCGAGGTGACCATTTGAAAATACCGTTTGGAAATATACCATTGATAAACTATGGTAAATTGATACCACTGATATTAACATATACCATACACAATATGTTTCCATATTTATTCAGTTTATTCAATTCAGTGAAAACTATGGAAGTTGCTACCACTGATACTACTACTAAACTGAAAACTGTGGGAATTCATACCACTTCACTATTGAAAACTGAAAACTGTGGGAATTTAATGGAATTGAATTTGAACGAAATTGAATGAAATTGATACATGACATATTGTTGATACGATTTTTTCGCCGGTGTTTTTTCAGGGGTTGCATGTGGCATGCTGCAAAAGTTCCCCGCCAAGGCACTGGAATCCAAAGATCAGAGCTACCAGTGTCAGGGACCACCTGGCAGGGTGCCCAATAATCCATGTTTCATAAGCGTTTATTGGTGGTTGCTTGTTCAAATTTGTCCTTCATCAACCCTTACTAGTGGTTGGTTAGTTGTTGTTAAGTAGCTCATTCGATTTTGTCTAGTGAGCCACGACGTGTCGAAAAGTGTCGAAAATGGTGGTTGTTGTTGTCGCTGTTGGTTCAATCCAGTTGGGAGTCCCCTCTGCGATCAACCGATCAATGCGGATCTCAATGAGTATCAGCTATCCCTCCTGAAAACCGTTCCGTTCGATTTTTTTCAAACCCAACAAGCCACCATTCAGGAGTGGTTTACTATGGTTTACCCTTTGTTGATCAAAAGCGTATGATCCGCTCGCGCCTTGAATTCTTGCCGCGGCTGATCAGGGCAGTCGGCTCCAATCTGCCAAGTGGAACCAACATCTCCCTGCTTGACGCAGGTTACATAGACATGGAGCATGCCATGATCTTGTAATGAAAGTACAGCCATACCATGACTAGATTGACTAGATTGCCTTTAACTATTTATGTGTACTGAGGCACTATATACCCAAACATCTGCGTACAACAAGCCATTCCCCATCACTCTGGGCACCTCAATTTGCACATGGTACTGCACATTGTCATAGTTGCCAAGTGCGTTCCTGAGACTCAACCGGTCTGTCCAACAAAGTGGGACCTGATACCATTAGATGCTACTTGAAGGGGAAACGTGATGGTTTCGCATGTTTCGACGCACTAGACAACTGTGTCTTAAACAGTACTTGTGAGACAAGAGAACAATCTCAATGTCCCTACGGATCCAGTCCTAGCTTCTGAGGGTGTATTTGAGGTATGCATTTTTGTTGCCTCCAGGAGTTTTCT
>CAMXCT020006608.1:0-47500 GCA_947184155.2 Cladocopium goreaui | reverse complement strand
TTCATATAATTATTCACCTAGCACCAGCATCTGCCCAGTACCGCCTCCGTCAATGGCAGCACCAGGCGTTGGGCCTTGGCCTCATGTGCGCCTGTGAGCTCCAACGCGATGTGACAATGTGTCTTCACAAGCACACTAGCTTGGCAACACATTGGTGTGATTTCATGGGATATGTTGGAATGAAAAAGAGGAAAACAAACCAATTGTTCTTGATTTGTCTTCACCAGCAAAATCTCACAGCAAAATACTGGTTTGATTGGTTTTCATGGGATGCTTTGGATAACACAACAATCCACAATCACCAAGCTTGATTTTTCCACGATCCTAAAAAAAACCTCGATGCAGACTAAATTACAAGATCTTTGTGTGCCCCCCAATGCAAGCCATGATCTGTGGCGACGTTCCTTGTTAGGTGGTTCTGAGATCAACATCATGGGCCCCATGGGCTTTTAGGATCAAATACGATCCAAAAAGATCGCCTCGATCAACAAAAACAGAACTGATCAACTTGGGAGAAACTAGGGAATAAACACGAACATTTGATCTGATTAACTTGGGAGGTTTCTGACCCACTTGGGACTTCTTTCATTCACATTTCTGGATAATAATCATTGATCATCTGTGTGTGTGTGTCCCACTTCGAGAAGGGCGTGATCCTCCAGCCCTGAATGATTTGGGTAGTCACCGACAATCATAAGCCTTACCAAACAACATGGAGGCAATAACTATAGGTATACGATGGTATACCTGAGAGTTTGCCGATTGCAGTTCATCCGGATTGTTACCCGGTGAATACCTAAACCGTACATAGCCAGGGACCATGATTGTGTGGCCCTGAAACAACCAAAATGAAGCTTTGGTTCTTGGAATCAGCTAAGTCCAAGCACCTTTCGTGAAACAAATTTAAGGCGTGGAATGTTTGCAAATAATATAATCGCTTCCCAGCATCACACGTCATTCTTCAATTCAGAACCCCTGGATTCAAAAAGTGATGAGATATTCACTGGTGGGTCTTCTTATCTAAACAAAACAAGGGTTTATATCATCTATATCATGATTCATCAATCCGGGGCTTTCATCATCATTGACTAGGATCTATGGTTGACTTTAGCAAGATCCTGGTCAATGATGATGAAAAATGGGGGAAACCATCAATTTCATGGCCCTACTCACTGTGATCCGCGAAACTGGCCTAAGTGCCTAGTTCACCCAAAAAGTCATCCCTGCGTGGATGCAGGCTGCACAGCAAAATCATTTCTGGCTTACCCAATCTTGGTAAATCATCTTGTTATAACAGTTATAACTCAACACCGCTCAGCAAAGTCACACTGCACCATCCCAGGAATCACTTTGAGGCACCTAGGACCGACAGCAGCGCAGCGAAGTGAAGCTGGAGCCACATGGCAGCCATACACCTGACATCGGTGACAGCGATGTACAGCAGAAATGGATGGGAAGACATTGGATTTGCACATGGTTACTGAATAATATTGAATATGATTCAGCAACTGGAAGTAAAATGAAGCAAACTAATATGGAGAAATCAGAGAAATGCAACAATCCTTTAATTACTGATCATTCAGACTGAATACTGGGCGCAATCCGCATAACATGCCCTTCCATTGTACGCCAACTATTCTGGATAAGGAAACTTAGAAATATAGAAATTCCACCCTCAGCTTACGGCTTGCTTCCAGCAACCAATATGGCCTCCTCATCAGGTGGAAATGAACAGAATTGTAGTTTTGCGACCATAATCGCAGGAACTTCTCGAAACAACAATGAATCGTTGTTTTTTGTGTTGAATGGAAAGGTGTGTAAAAAAAAAATCGACTTGCTTGGCTAAAGTGTTAAGTGACCTCTATAAGTCCACCCTTTTCACCTCCCATCACCATGTGACTTTGCGGTTTGCCTGGATGGTGTGCCCTCTCTCATGGGCCCACCATCAGGTGCAAATTGATCCCAGTGGAATCGCGCCGAGCTCAACGAGTCAAGGCCTGTGTTGGATCACCACCTTGTCAGATGCTGTGACAAGTCATGATAAGTCGCAATGAAACTGCCAACTCATGTGCAAAAGCAACAATTCTTCAGTAATGTACCTCAGTGTGCATGGGAATTCTGTTTACTTGCGAATGTAGATGCCAAACTTTATCATAGTTGCCACCATTACCGTTACCTGGATTTTGAGCCAAATGGTGCATTTTTGGAGTCGTAGATGCTGCAAAAGTTAACAGTGAAACAGGCAACTCAAGGGAAGAATGAAGCGACAGTCCAACTCGCGATTTCAAAAACACAATCGACATAAACATTGATCTCCATTGATCTCCACTTACCCCTGTTTTGAAAGCTGTTGAGCTTCAGACATTTAAAGTAGGGACCAATGCCGCATTGCAGATCCAGAAGACACCACACAAATGTCAACAAATTACTTTACTTCGTGTGATCCCCACCATGACATTTATACATTTTGTTACTGGCAAATCTTCTGGCATTCTATCTGACATATTTTCTGGCATTCGATCTGGCATTCTATCTGGCATATCTTCTGGCATTCTACCTGGCATATCTTCTGGCAGATGTTTTGGCATATCTTCTGGCAGATGTTCTGGCATATCTTCTGGCATATGTTCTGGCATATCTTCTGGCATTCCATCTGGCATTCTATCTGGCATATCTTCTGGCATATTATCTGGCAAATCTTCTGGCATTTCCATCTGGCATTCTATCTAGCATATCTTCTGGCATATTATCTGGCAAATCTGCTGGCATTCTATCTGGCAAACATTCTGGCACTTTATCTGGCATATCTCCTGGCATTCTAGCTGACATTCTATCTGGCATTCTATCTGGCATACCTTCTGGCATTCTATCTGGCATATCTTCTAACATTCTATCTGGCATATCTTCTGGCACTCTATGTGGCATATCTTTTGGCGTGGATACTCGCGGTTGCGGTCCGGCAGGGAACACTGGGCGTGGATGGTCGTGGTTGAAGTCCGGCAGGGAACACTGGGCGGGGATACTCGCGGTTGAGGTCCGGCAGGGAACACTGGGCGTGGATGGTCGTGGTTGAGGTCCGGCAGGGAACACTGGGCGGGGATGGTCGTGGTTGAGGTCCGGCAGGGAACACTGGGCGTGGATGGTCGTGGTTGAGGTCCGACAGAGAACACTGGGCGTGGATGGTCGTGGTTGAGGTCCGACAGAGAACACTGTGCGTCGAGGGTCGCAGTTGGACGAGGAGGACGAGGAGGACGACGAGGAGGAGGACGACGAGGAGGAGGAGGAGGAGAGGAGGAGGAGATGAGGAGGAGATGATGAGGAGAGGAGAGGAGGAGCAGGCAACTGACATAAAATCTAACAACCCTCACCTGGCAGGTGGGGAAAAATGGGAGAAACACCATGACACCCATGGTGCTGGCCCATCAACAATCATCAACATCAATGGGTGATTGCTTGGGTATGTTTGCAGTTAAACAAAAAGGTATCCATATGTTTCATATACATATACAGTGTATATATATATATATATACATACATGATTCGGGTATGTGCGCATGCAACATCTAAGAAACTAAAATAGAAATGTGGCGTATCATGGCGTATCTTAACAACTCGCAAAAGACATATCTCCGACCATGGATTTTGATCACACCAAATACCCTCTGGTAGTTAAACATGGCTGGATGGAAAATCAACAGTCATGAATTATCATATCCATTTCTGTAATTTACTTCATAATTGCATATTATTGCATACATTTGCATACGCTGGGACAAATCTGACTTCTAGCAAGCCAGTATATTCCAGCATGAGTGTCCAAAAAGTGACTCATGGAGACCTACAATGTGCCCCCCAGTTGTAAGTTGGTTTATAAATCCAATCCACTATAGTTGTAAGTATCATGAATCATAGTTCTTGAAGGTACACATCATCATTCCTAATTGGATCTCCCAGCTTCCGATTCCAGCGCAGCACCAGTGCCACTTTTTGGGTCCCCACTTTGTGTTTCGGTTCAGGAGCTTTGCACCTGAACCTGGCGTTGTGCGTCCCCAAAATAAGGAAACCACCAATCACGATAGCAATCCCAATCCTTGTCATTATCTAGTAGGATTTGAATTGAAACGTTTGTCTAGTCGCTACAACCAATTGTGCTTCCTTTACAGAGTAAAAACACAGATGCACTTCTTCATAGATCTTATATTATAATATAATAGTGGATTGGGATCCTCGGCCCCAACATCACCTCGCTGCAGCGCTTTCAGACATTGAATCGTCCAACATGAACCAACTGAATCCCTCTCTCAGAGTCCAATCCCTTGACATCTCGAAATTCTGAAGTTTCACCTGGTTTAACATGGTTTCACCCCATTTTCCCCAGGAAATCTCTGAATTCTCCAGCCCTTCCCCCCCAGCGGAGCACCTTGCCCCCCTTGGGCCGCATGGCCACCACAACCGAGTGCCCTGTGGCTGGGAGGATGGCAATCAGCAGCTGTTGGGCCAGGTCTTCGTTGAAGCTCCCAAGGGTCTCCTGCCGATGTTTTCTCTCCTGGTTGAATGATTATCATGATGTTAATATGCACATATATATATATACATATACATATTATACCGTTAAAAACAAAGTTAGAATGCGGTTTTGGCTTCGCGTGATGGTGGCCCGTTTGGCCCCCCCCCCCACGGCAGTCGCATTCTAACTGAGGAAACACCTGTAAATATGCAGAAACACAGTTAGAATGCGGCGCCAAAATTGGTAAGAAAATGTAAGTGTTGACTGGTAATTTAGAGGCGAAATACAGTTAGAATGCCTCCTCCTTTTCTTCTATATTGTTCCTTGCCCTTCCTTTTCTTCTATGTCTTTTTCATTGATCTATATCTGCTGTAGTTTCTGGGGGGCATTCTATCTGTTGTTTTTCCACTGTAGACACATTTCTGACCTGCAGGGAACCTGGAGTGCCCTTGTCTCTTTTCCGATCTTATCCTCTTCCATTTCCTTGTCCTTTTGTTTCTATAATGTTCCTTTCCCTTCCTTTTCTTCTATGTCTGTATTCATTGATCTATACGTGCTGTAGTTTCCGTAGGCATTCTGACTCTTGTTTTTCCCACTGTAGCCATATGTTTCTGACCCACAGGGAACCTGGAGTGCCCTTGTCTCTTTTCCGATCTTATCCTCTTCCCTTTTCTCCTCCTTTTCTTCTATATTGTTCCTTACCCTTCCTTTTCTTCTGTCTTTTTCATTGATCTATATCTGCTGTAGTTTCCGGGGAGGAATTCTATCTGCTGTTTTCCCCACTGTAGCCATATGTTTCTGACCCGCAGGGAACCTGGAATGCCCGTGTCTCTTTTCCGACCTTATCCTCTTCCCTTTTCTCCTCCTTTTCTTCTATATATTGATCCTTACCCTTCCTTTTCTTCTATGTCTTTTTCATTGATCTATATCTGCTGTCGTTTCCGGGGAGGCATTCTATCTGTTGTTTGCCCCACTGTAGCCATATGTTTCTGACCCGCAGGGAACCTGGAGTGCCCTTGTCTCTTTTCCGACCTTATCCTCTTCCCTTTTCTCCCCCTTTTCTTCTATATTGTTCCTTACCCTTCCTTTTCTTCTATGTCTTTTTCATTGATCTATATCTGCTGTAGTTTCCGGGGAGGCATTCTATCTGTTGTTTCCCCCACTGTAGCCATATGTTTCTGACCCGCAGAGAACCTGGAGTGCCCTGGTCTCTTTTCCGATCTTATCCTCTTCCCTTTTCTCCTCCTTTTCTTCTATATTGTTCCTTACCCTTCCTTTTCTTCTATGTCTTTTTCATTGATCTATATCTGCTGTAGTTTCCGGGGAGGCATTCTATCTGTTGTTTTCCCTGCTGTAGCTATATGTTTCTGACCCGCAGGGAACCTGGAGTGCCCTTGTCTCTTTTCCGATCTTATCCTCTTCCCTTTTCTCCTCCTTTTCTTCTATATTGTTCTTACCCTTCCTTTTCTTCTATGTCTTTTTCATTGATCTATATCTGCTGTAGTTTCCGGGGAGGCATTCTATCTGTTGTTTTCCCCACTGTAGCCAGATGTTTCTGACCCGCAGGGAACCTGGAGTGCCCTTGTCTCGTTTCCGACCTTATCCTCTTCCCTTTTCTCCTCCTTTTCTTCTATGTTGTTCCTTACCCTTCCTTTTCTTCTATGTCTTTTTCATTGATCTATATCTGCTGTAGTTTCCGGGGAGGCATTCTATCTGTTGTTTTCCCCACTGTAGCCAAATGTTTCTGACCCGCAGGGAACCTGGAGTGCCCTTGTCTCTTTTCCGACCTTATCCTATTCCCTTTTCTCCTCCTTTTCTTCTATATGTTTTCCTTACCCTTCCTTTTCTTCTATGTCTTTTTCATTGATCTATATCTGCTGTAGTTTCCGGGGAGGCATTCTATCTGTTGTTTTCGCCACTGTAGCCATATGTTTCCGACCCGCAGGGAACCTGGAGTGCCCTTGTCTCTTTTCCGATCTTATCCTCTTCCCTTTTCTCCTCTTTTTCTTCTATTGTTCCTTACCCTTCCTTTTCTTCTGTCTTTTTCATGGATCTATATCTGCTGTAGTTTCCGGGGAGGCATTCTATCTGTTGTTTTCCCTGCTGTAGCCATATGTTTCTGACCCGCAGAGAACCTGGAGTGCCCTTGTCTCCTTTCCGAGCTTATCCTCTTCCCTTTTCTCCTCCTTTTCTTCTATATTGTTCCTTACCCTTCCTTTTCTTCTATGTCTTTTTCATTGATCTATATCTGCTGTAGTTTCCGGGGAGGCATTCTACCTGCTGTTTTTCCCACTGTAGCCATATGTTTCTGACCCGCAGGGAACCTGGAGTGCCCTTGTCTCTTTCCGACCTTATCCTCTTCCCTTTTCTCCTCCTTTTCTTCTATATTGTTCCTTACCCTTCCTTTTTTGCTATGTGTTTTTCATTGATCTATATCTGCTGTAGTTTCCGGGGAAGCATTCTATCTGTTGTTTTCCCCACTGTAGCCAGATGTTTCTGACCCGCAGGGAACCTGGAGTGCCCTTGTCTCTTTTCCGACCTTATCCTCTTCCCTTTTCTCCTCCTTTTCTTCTATATTGTTACTTACCCTTCCCTTTCTTCTCTGTCTTTTTCATTGACCCATATCTGCTGTTGTTTCCGGGGAGGCCTTCTATCTGTTGTTTTCCGCACTGTAGCCACATGTTTGGACCCGCAGGGAACCTGGAGTGCCCTTGTCTCTTTTCCGACCTTATCCTCTTCCCTTTTCTCCTCCTTTTCTCCTATTTGTTCCTTACGATTCCTTTTCTTCTGTGTCTTTTTCATTGATCTATATCTGCTGTAGCCTTATCCTCTTCCCTTTTCTCCTCCTTTTCTTCTATATTGTTCCGTACCCTTCCTGTTCTTCTATGTCTTTTTCATTGATCTATATCTGCTGTAGTTTCCGGGGAAGCATTCTATCTGTTGTTTTCCCCACTGTAGCCATTTGTTTCCTACCCGCAGGGAACCTGGAATGCCTTTGTCTCTTTTCCGACCTTATCCTCTTCCCTTTTCTCATCCTTTTCTTCTATATTGTTCCTTACCCTTCCTTTCTTCTATGTCTTTTTCATTGATCTATATCTGCTGTAGTTTCCGGGGAGGCCTTCTATCTGTTGTTTTCCCCACTCTAGCCATATGTTTCTGACCCGCAGAGAACCTGGAGTGCCCTGGTCTCTTTTCCGATCTTATCCTCTTCCCTTTTCTCCTCCTTTTCTTCTATATTGTTCCTTACCCTTCCTTTCCTTCTATGTCTTTTTCATTGATCTATATCTGCTGTAGTTTCCGGGGAGGCATTCTATCTGTTGTTTTCCCTGCTGTAGCCATATGTTTCTGACCCGCAGGGAACCTGGAGTGCCCTTGTCTCTTTTCCGACCTTATCCTCTTCCCTTTTCTCCTATATTGTTCCTTACCCTTTCTTTTCTTCTATGTCGTTTTCATTGATCTATATCTGCTGTAGTTTCCGGGGAGGCATTCTATCTGTTGTTTCCCCCACTGTAGCCAGATGTTTCTGACCCGCAGGGAACCTGGAGTGCCCTTGTCTCTTTTCCTATCTTATCCTCTTCCCTTTTCTCCTCCTTTTCTTCTATATTGTTCCTTACCCTTCCTTTTCTTCTGTCTTTTTTCATTGATCTATATCTGCTGTAGTTTCCGGGGAGGCATTCTATCTGCTGATTATCTGCTGTTTTCCCCACTGTAGCCATATGTTTCTGACCCGCAGGGAACCTGGAGTGCCCTTATCTCTTTTCCGACCTTATCCTCTTCCCTTTTCTCCTCCTTTTCTTCTATATTGTTCCTTTCTCTTTCTTTTCTTCTATGTCTTTTTACTTGATCTATATCTGCTGTAGTTTCCGGGGAGGCATTCTATCTGTTGTTTCCCCCACTGTAGCCATATGTTTCTGACCCGCAGGGAACCTGGAGTGCCCTTGTCTCTTTTCCGATCTTATCCTCTTCCCTTTTTCTCCTCCTTTTCTTCTATATTGTTCCTTTCCCTTCCTTTTCTTCTATGTCTTTTTCATTGATCTATATCTGCTGTAGTTTCCGGGGAGGCATTCTATCTGTTGTTTTCCCTGCTGTAGCCATATGTTTCTGACCCGCAGAGAACCTGGAGTGCCCTTGTCTCCTTTCCGAGCTTATCCTCTTCCCTTTTCTCCTCCTTTTCTTCTATATTGTTCCTTACCCTTCCTTTTCTTCGATGTCTTTTTCATTGATCTATATCTGCTGTAGTTTCCGGGGAGGAATTCTATCTGCTGTTTTCCCCACTGTCCATATGTTTCTGACCCGCAGGGAACCTGGAGTGCCCTTGTCTCTTTTCCGACCTTATCCTCTTCCCTTTTCTCCTCCTTTTCTTCTATATTGTTCCTTACCCTTTCTTTTCTTCTATGTCGTTTTCATTGATCTATATCTGCTGTAGTTTCCGGGGAGGCATTCTATCTGTTGTTTCCCCCACTGTAGCCAGATGTTTCTGACCCGCAGGGAACCTGGAGTGCCCTTGTCTCTTTTCCGAGCTTATCCTCTTCCCTTTTCTCCTCCTTTTCTTCTATATTGTTCCTTACCCTTCCTTTTCTTCTATGTCTTTTTCATTGATCTATATCTGCTGTAGTTTCCGGGGAGGCATTCTATCTGCTGATTATCTGCTGTTTTCCCCACTGTAGCCAGATGTTTCTGACCCGCAGGGAACCTGGAGTGCCCTTGTCTCTTTTCCGACCTTATCCTCTTCCCTTTTCTCCTCCTTTTCTTCTATATTGTTCCTTACCCTTCCTTTTCTTCTATGTCTTTTTCATTGATCTATATCTGCTGTAGTTTCCGGGGAGGCATTCTATCTGTTGTTTTCCCCACTGTGGCCATATGTTTCTGACCCGCAGGGAACCTGGAGTGCCCTTGTCTCTTTTCCGATCTTATCTCTTCCCTTTTCTCCTCCTTTTCTTCTATATTGTTCCTTACCCTTCCTTTTCTTCTATGTCTTTTTCATTGATCTATATCTGCTGTAGTTTCCGGGGAGGCATTCTATCTGTTGTTTTCCGCACTGTAGCCAGATGTTTCTGACCCGCAGAGAACCTGGAGTGCCCTTGTCTCTTTTCCGACCTTATCCTCTTCCCTTTTCTCCTCCTTTTCTTCTATATTGTTCCTTACCCTTCCTTTTCTTCTATGTCTTTTTCATTGATCTATATCTGCTGTAGTTTCCGGGGAGGAATTCTATCTGCTGTTTTCCCCACTGTCCATATGTTTCTGACCCGCAGGGAACCTGGAATGCCCGTGTCTCTTTTCCGACCTTATCCTCTTCCCTTTTCTCCTCCTTTTCTTCTATATATTGATCCTTTCCCTTCCTTTTCTTCTATGTCTTTTTCATTGATCTATATCTGCTGTAGTTTCCGGGGAGGCATTCTATCTGTTGTTTGCCCCACTGTAGCCATATGTTTCCTACCCGCAGGGAACCTGGAATGCCTTTGTCTCTTTTCCGACCTTATCCTCTTCCCTTTTCTCCTCCTTTTCTTCTATATTGTTACTTACCCTTCCCTTTCTTCTCTGTCTTTTTCATTGACCCATATCTGCTGTTGTTTCCGGGGAGGCCTTCTATCTGTTGTTTTCCGCACTGTAGCCACATGTTTGGACCCGCAGGGAACCTGGAGTGCCCTTGTCTCTTTTCCGACCTTATCCTCTTCCCTTTTCTCCTCCTTTTCTCCTATTTGTTCCTTACGATTCCTTTTCTTCTGTGTCTTTTTCATTGATCTATATCTGCTGTAGCCTTATCCTCTTCCCTTTTCTCCTCGTTTTCTTCTATATTGTTCCGTACCCTTCCTTTTCTTCTATGTCTTTTTCATTGATCTATATCTGCTGTAGTTTCCGGGGAAGCATTCTATCTGTTGTTTTCCCCACTGTAGCCATATGTATCAGGGAACCTGGAGTGCCCTTGTCTCTTTTCCGATCTTATCCTCTTCCCTTTTCTCCTCCTTTTCTTCTATATTGTTCCTTACCCTTCCTTTTCTTCTATGTCTTTTTCATTGATCTATATCTGCTGTAGTTTCCGGGGAGGCAGCCAGGCATTCTATCTGTTCTTTTCCCCACTGTAGCCATATGTTTCTGACCCGCAGGGAACCTGGAGTGCCCTTGTCTCTTTTCCGATCTTATCCTCTTCCCTTATCTCCTCCTTTTCTTCTATATTGTTACTTACCCCTCCTTTTCTTCTATGTCTTTTTCATTGATCTATATCTGCTGTAGTTTCCGGGGAGGCATTCTATATGTTGTTTTCCCTGCTGTAGCCATATGTTTCTGACCCGCAGGGAACCTGGAGTGCCCTTGTCTCTTTTCCGATCTTATCCTCTTCCCTTTTCTCCTCCTTTTCTTCTATATTGTTCCTTAATTACTCTTCCTTTTCTTCTATGTCTTTTTCATTTATCTATATCTGCTGTAGTTTCCCGGGAAGGCATTCTATCTGTTGTTTTCCCATGTTTTTCCTACTGTAGCCATATGTTTCTGACCCGCAGGGAACCTGGAGTGCCCTTGTCTCTTTTGCGACCTTATCCTCTTCCCTTTTTCTCCTCCTTTTCTTCTATATTGTTCCTTACCCTTCCTTTTCTTCTATGTCTTTTTAATTGATCTATATCTGCTGTAGTTTCCGGGGAGGCATTCTATCTGTTCTTTTCCCCGCTGTAGCCATATGTTTCTGACCCGCAGGGAACCTGGAGTGCCCTTGTCTCTTTTCCGATCTTATCCTCTTCCCTTTTCTCCTCCTTTTCTTCTATCTTGTTCCTTTCCCTTCCTTTTCTTCTATGTTTTTTTCATTGATCTATATCTGCTGTAGTTTCCGGGGAGGCATTCTATCTGTTGTTTTCCCTGCTGTAGCCATATGTTTCTGACCCGCAGAGAACCTGGAGTGCCCTTGTCTCTTTTCCGATCTTATCCTCTTCCCTTTTCTCCCTCCTTTTCTTCTATAATATTGTTCCTTTCCCTTCTTTTCTTCTATTTCTTTGTCATGAGTGATTTACCTAAATGGTCGGGCGGTGTGAGTTTCCGGGGGGAGGGGGCATGGTCTAATCTGCTGTTTTTCCCGCACTGTAGCCATAATTTTTTTATCTGACCCTCAGGGAACCTGGAGTGGCCCTTGTCTCTTATTGCGACACTTAAAATCCTCTTCCCTTGTTTCCTCCTCCTTTTCTGCTATAATGTTCCGTTACCCTTGCCTTTTTTCATTCTAGTCTTTTATTTTGCAATTGATCTATCTGCTGATGAGTTGTCCGGGGGAGGCAGCCAAAGGCAGGTTCTATGCTGTGTACATTTTCCGCTGTAGCCATGGGTGTTCTGACCCGCATTGAACCTGGAAGTTCGCCGATGTTCGGTCTTTTTCCGATCTATCCGCTTCCCTTTTCTCCTCCTTTTCTTCTATATTGTTCCTTATCCTTCCTTTTCTTCTATGTCTTTTTCATTGATCTATATCTGCTGTAGTTTCCGGGGAGGCATTCTATCTGTTGTTTTCCGCACTGTAGCCATATGTTACTGATTCGCAGGGAACCTGGAGTGCCCTTGTCTCTTTTCCGATCTTATCCTCTTCCCTTTACCACTCCTTTTCTTCTATATTGTTCCTTACCCTTCCTTTTCTTCTATGTCTTTTTCATTGATCTATTCTGCTGTAGTCTCCGGGAGGCGTTCTATCTGTTGTTTTCTCACTGTAGCCATATGTTTCTGACCCGCAGGGAACCTGGATTGCCCTTGTCTCTTTTGCGACCTTATCCTCTTCCCTTTTCTCCTCCTTTTCTTCTATATTGTTCCTTACCCTTCCTTTTCTTCTATGTCTTTTTCATTGATCTATATCTGCTGTAGTTGCCGGGGAGGCATTCTATCTGTTGTTTTCGCCACGTTGAGCACCATATGGGTTTGGCTGTGACCCGCGAGGGAACCTGTATCTGCCCTTCAATACAGTTTCCGTGTGACCTTATCTCCTATTCCCGGTTTTTTTTCACCCCCTTGATCTGTCCTCCTTTGGGTCTCTATATTGTTCCTTACCCTTCCTTTTCTTCTATGTCTTTTTCATGGATCTATATCTGCTGTAGTTTCCGGGGAGGCATTCTATCTGTTGTTTTCCCTGCTGTAGCCATATGTTTCTGACCCGCAGGGAACCTGGAGTGCCTTTGTCATGCCCTTGTCTCTTTTCCGACCTTATCCTCTTCCCTTTTCTCTTCCTTTTCCTCTATATTGTTCCTTACCCTTCCTGTTCTTCTATGTCTTTTTCATTGATCTATATCTGCTGTAGTTTCCGGGGAGGCATTCTATCTGTTGTTTGCCCCACTGTAGCCATATGTTTCTGACCCGCAGGGGGCCTGGAGTGCCCTTGTCTCTTTTCCGACCTTATCCTCTTCCCTTTTCTCCTCCTTTTCTTCTATATTGTTCCTTACCCTTCCTTTTCTTCTATGTCTTTTTCATTGATCTATATCTGCTGTAGTTTCCGGGGAGGCATTCTAGCTGTTGTTTTTCCCACTGTAGCCATATGTTTCTGACCCGCAGGGAACCTGGAGTGCCCTTGTCTCTTTTCCGACCTTATCCTCTTTCCTTTTCTCCTCCTTTTCTTCTATATTGTTCCTTACCCTTCCTTTTCTTCTATGTCTTTTTCATTGATCTATATCTGCTGCAGTTTCCGGGGAGGCATTCTATCTGTTGTTTTTCTCACTGTAGCCATATGTTTCTGACCCGCAGGGAACCTGGATTGCCCTTGTCTCTTTTGCGACCTTGTCCTCTTCCCTTTTCTCCTCCTTTTCTTCTATATTGTTCCTTACCCTTCCTTTTCTTCTATGTTTTTTTCATTGATCTATATCTGCTGTAGTTTCCGGGGGGGCATTCTATCTGTTGTTTTCGCCACGGTAGCCATATGTTTCTGACCCGCAGGGAACCTGGAGTGCCCTTGTCTCTTTTCCGACCTTATCCTCTTCCCTTTTCTCCTCGTTTTCTTCTATATTGTTCCTTACCCTTCCTTTTCTTCTATGTCTTTTTCATTGATCTATATCTGCTGTAGTTTCCGGGGAGGCATTCTATCTGTTGTTTTCCCCACTGTAGCCATATGTTTCTGGCCCGCAGGGAACCTGAAGTGCCCTTGTCTCTTTTCCGATCTTATCCTCTTCCCTTTTCTCCTCCTTTTCTTCTAGAGTCTATAGTGTTACTCAATTACTCTTCCTTCTCTTCTATGTCTTTTTCATTGATCTATATCTGCTGTAGTTTCCGGGGAGGCCTTCTATCTGTTGTTTTCCCCACTGTAGCCTTATGTTTCTGACCCGCAGGGAACCTGGAGTGCCCTTGTCTCTTTTCCGATCTTATCCTCTTCCCTTTTCTCCTCCTTTTCTTCTATATTGTTTCTTTCCCTTCCTTTTCTTCTATGTCTTTTTCATTGATCTATATCTGCTGTAGTTTCCGGGGAGGCATTCTATCTGTTGTTTTCCCTGCTGTAGCCATATGTTTCTGACCCGCATGGAACCTGGAGTGCCCTTGTCTCTTTTCCGACCTTATCCTCTTCCCTTTTCTCCTCCTTTTCTTCTATATTGTTCCTTACCCTTCCTTTTCTTCTATGTTTTCTTCATTGACCTATATCTGCTGTAGTTTCCGGGGAGGCATTCTATCCGTTGTTTTCCCCACTGTAGCCATATGTTTCTGACCCGCAGGGAACCTGGAGTGCCCTTGTCTCTTTTCCGACCTTATCCTCTTCCCCTTTCTCCTCCTTCTCTTCTATATTGTTCCTTACCCTTCCTTTTCTTCTATGTCTTTTTCATTGATCTATATCTGCTGTAGTTTCCGGGGAGGCATTCTATCTGTTGTTTTTCCCACTGTAGCCAGATGTTTCTGACCCGCAGGGAACCTGGAGTGCCCTTGTCTCTTTTCCGATCTTATCCTCTTCCCTTTTCTCCTCCTTTTCTTCTATAGTCTATAGTGTTACTCAATTACTCTTCCTTCTCTTCTATGTCTTTTTCATTGATCTATATCTGCTGTAGTTTCTGGGGAGGCATTCTATCTGTTGTTTTCCGCAGTGTAGCCATATGTTTCTGACCCCCAGGGGGCCTGGAGTGCCCTTGTCTCTTTTCCGATCTTATCCTCTTCCCTTTTCTCCTCTTCTTCTATAGTCTGTAGTGTTACTCAATTACTCTTCCTTCTCTTCTATGTCTTTTTCATTGATCTATATCTGCTGTAGTTTCCGGGGAGGCATTCTATCTGTTGTTTTCCCCACTGTAGCCATATGTTTCTGACCCGCAGGGAACCTGGAGATCTTATCCTCTTCCCTTTCCTCCTCCTTTTCTTCTTCATTGTTCCTTAATTACTCTTCCTTCTCTTCTATGTCTTTTTCATTGATCTATATCTGCTGTAGTTTCCGGGGAGGCACTGTAGCCAGATGTTTCTGACCCGCAGGGAACCTGGAGTGCCCTTGTCTCTTTTCCGACCTTATCCTCTTCCCTTTTCTCCTCCTTTTCTTCTGTATTGTTCCTTACCCTTCCTTTTCTTCTATGTCTTTTTCATTGATCTATATCTGCTGTAGTTTCCGGGGAGGCATTCTATCTGTTGTTTTCCCCACTGTAGCCATATGTTTCTGACCCGCAGGGAACATGGAGTGCCCTTGTCTCTTTTCCGATCTTATCCTCTTCCCTTTTCTCCTCCTTTTCTTCTATATTGTTCCTTACCCTTTCCCCCCCCTCTTTGACCCTTCTTTCTTCTTGTCTTTTTCATTTGAATTAATCTGCGTAGTTTTCCGGGGAGGGCATTCTATCTGTTGTTTTTCGCCAACTGTAGCCATATGTTTCTGACCCTCAGGAACCTGGAGTGCCCGTTGGTCCTTTTTTCCGATCTTATCCTCTTCTCGCCTTTCTCCTCCTTTCTTCTATATTGGTCCTTCCCCTTTACCCTTTCCTTTTCTTCTATGTTCTTTTTTCATTGATCCTAAGCTATCTGCTGTTCGTTTTTCCCCGGGAGCCCATTCGATCTGTTGTTTTCCCCACTGTAGCAGATTTTTCTGTCCCCTCAGGGAACCTGGAGTGCCCTTGTCTCTTTTTCCGATCTTATCCGCTCCCTTTCCTCCTCGCTTTTTCTTCTTCTATTTGTTCCTTAAAAAAAAACCTTTTCCTGTCTTCTATGTCTTTTCATTGATCTATATCTGCTGTAGTTTCCGGGGAGGCATTCTATCTGTTTTTTTTCCTGCTGTAGCCATATGTTTCTGACCCGCAGGGAACCTGGAGTGCCCTTGTCTCTTTTGCGACCTTATCCTCTTCCCTTTTCTCCCCCTTTTCTTCTGTATTGTTCCTTACCCTTCCTTTTCTTATGTTTTTTTATTGATCTATATCTGCTTTCGTTTCCGGGGAGGCATTCTATCTGTTGTTTTCCCCACTGTAGCCATTTGTTTCTGAACCGCAGGGAACCTGGAGTGCCCGACCTTATCCTCTTCCCTTTTCTCCTCTTTTTCTTCTGTATTGTTCCTTACCCTTCCTTTTCTTCTATGTCTTTTTCATTGATCTATATCTGCTGTAGTTTCCGGGGAGGCATTCGAATCTGTTGTTTTCCCCACTGTAGCCATATGTTTCTGACCCGCAGGGAACCTGGAGTGCCCTTGTCTCTTTTCCGACCTTATCCTCTTCCCTTTTCTCCTCCTTTTCTTCTATATTGTTCCTTACCCTTCCTTTTCTTCTATGTCTTTTTCATTGATCTATATCTGCTGTAGTTTCCGGGGAGGCATTCTATTTGTTGTTTTCCCCACTGTAGCCAGATGTTTCTGACCCGCAGGGAACCTGGAGTGCCCTTGTCTCTTTTCCGACCTTATCCTCTTCCCTTTTCTCATCCTTTTCTTCTATATTGTTCCTTACCCTTCCTTTTCTTCTATGTGTTTTTCATTGATCTATATCTGCTGTAGTTTCCAGGGAGGTATTCTATCTGTTGTTTGCCCCACTGTAGCCATATGTTTCTGACCCGCAGGGAACCTGGAGTGCCCTTGTCTCTTTTCCGACCTTATCCTCTTCCCCTTTCTCCTCCTTCTCTTCTATATTGTTCCTTACCCTTCCTTTTCTTATGTCTTTTTCATTGATCTATATCTGCTGTGGTTTCCGGGGAGGCATTCTATCTGTTGTTTTCCCTGCTGTAGCCATATGTTTCTGACCCGCAGAGAACCTGGAGTGCCCTTGTCTCTTTTCCGACCTTATCCTCTTCCCTTTTCTCCTCTTTTTCTTCTCTATTGTTCCTTACCCTTCCTTTTCTTACGTCTTTTTCATTGAACTATATCTGCTGTAGTTTCCGGGGAGGCATTCTATCTGTTGTTTTCCCCTCTGTAGCCATATGTTTCTAACCTGCAGGGAACCTGGAGTGCCCTTGTCTCTTTTCCGACCTTATCCTCTTCCCGTTTCTCCTCCTTTTCTTCTATATTGTTCCTTACCCTTCCTTTTCTTCTATGTCTTTTTCATTGATCTATATCTGATGTAGTTTCCGGGGAGGCATTCTATCTGTTTTCCCCGCTGTATCCAGATGTTTCTGACCTGCAGGGAACCTGGAGTGCCCTTGTCTCTTTTCCGACCTTATCCTCTTCCCTATTATCCTGCTTTTTTTCCATGTTGTTCCTTACCCTTCCTTTTCTTCTACAGAATGTCTTTTTCATTGATCTATATCTGCTGTAGCTTCCGGGGAGGCATTCTATCTGTTGTTTTCCCCACTGTAGCCAGATGTTTCTGACCCGCAGGGAACCTGGAGTGCCCTTGTCTCTTTTCCGACCTTATCCTCTTCCCTTTTCTCCTCCTTTTCTTCTATATTGTTCCTTGCCCTTCCTTTTCTTCTATGTCTTTTTTATTGATCTATATCTGCTGTAGTTTCCGGGGAGGCATTCTATCTGTTGTTTTCCCCACTGTAGCCAAATGTTTCTGACCCGCAGGGAACCTAGAGTGCCCTTGTCTCTTTTCCGACCTTATCCTCTTCCCTTTTCTCCTCCTTTTCTTCTATATTGTTCCTTACCCTTCCTTTTCTTCTATGTCTTTTTAATTGATCTATATCTGCTGTAGTTTCCGGGGAGGCATTCTATCTGTTGTTTTTCCCACTGTAGCCATATGTTTCTGACCCGCAGGGAACCTGGAGTGCCCTTGTCTCTTTTCCGACCTTATCCTCTTCCCTTTTCTCCTCCTTCTCTTCTATATTTTTTCTTGCCCTTCCTTTTCTTCTATGTCTTTTTCATTGATCAATATCTGATATATACCATATCTGCTGTAGTTTCCGGGGAGGCATTCTATCTGTTTTTTTCCCTGCTGTAGCCATATGTTTCTGGCCCGCAGAGAACCTGGAGTGCCCTCGTCTTTTTTCCGACCTTATCCTCTTCCCTTTTCTCATCCTTTTCTTCTATATTGTTTCTTACCCTTCCTTTTCTTCTATGTCTTTTTCATTGATCTATATCTTATATATACTATATCTGCTGTAGTTTCCGGGGAGGCATTCTATCTGTTGTTTCCCCCACTGTAGCCATATGTTTCTGAGCCGCAGGGAACCCGGAGTGCCCTTGTCTTTTTTCCGACCTTATCCTCTTCCCTTTTCTCATCCTTTTCTTCTATATTGTTCCTTACCCTTCCTTTTCTTCTATGTCTTTTTCATTGATCTATATCTGCTGTAGTTTCCAGGGAGGCATTCTATCGTTGGTTTTTCCCCACTGTAGCCGATATGTTTCTGACCCGCAGGAACCTGGAGTGCCCTTGGCTCTTTTCCGACCTATCCTCTTCCCTTTTCCCCTCTCCTTTTCTTCTCTAGTGTTCCTTACCCTTCCTTTTTCTTTCTGTCTTTTATTGTTCTATGTCTTATTTATTCTATATCTGCTGTAGTTTCCGGGGAGGCATTCTATCTGTTGTTTCCCCCACTGTAGCCATATGTTTCTGACCCGCAGGGAACCCGGAGTGCCCTTGTCTTTTTTCCGACCTTATCCTCTTCCCTTTTCTCATCCTGTTCTTCTATATTGTTCCTTACCCTTCCTTTTCTTCTATGTCTTTTTCATTGATCTATATCTGCTGTAGTTTCCAGGGAGGCATTCTATCTGTTGTTTGCCCCACTGTAGCCATATGTTTCTGACCCGCAGGGAACCTGGAGTGCCCTTGTCTCTTTTCCGACCTTATCCTCTTCCCTTTTCTCCTCCTTCTCTTCTATATTTTTTCTTGCCCTTCCTTTTCTTCTATGTCTTTTTCATTGATCAATATCTGATATATACCATATCTGCTGTAGTTTCCGGGGAGGCATTCTATCTGTTTTTTTCCCTGCTGTAGCCATATGTTTCTGACCAGCAGAGAACCTGGAGTGCCCTTGTCTCTTTTCCGATCTTATCCTCTTCCCTTTTCTCATCTTTTTCTTCTATATTGTTCCTTACCCTCCCTTTCGTCTATGTCTTTTTCATTGATCTATATCTGCTGTAGTTTCCGGGGAGGCATTCTATCTGTTGTTTTCCCTGCTGTAGCCATATGTTTCTGACCCGCAGGGAGCCTGGAGTGCCCTTGTCTCTTTTCCGACCTTATCCTCTTCCCTTTTCTCATCTTTTTCTTCTATATTGTTACTTACCCTTCCTTTTCTTATGTCTTTTTCATTGATCTATATCTGCTGTAGTTTCCGGGGAGGCATTCTATCTGTTGTTTTCCCCACTGTAGCCATATGTTTCTGACCCGCAGGGAACCTGGAGTGCCCTTGTCTCTTTTCCGACCTTATCCTCTTCCCTTTTCTCCTCCTTTTCTTCTATATTGTTCCTTACCCTTCCTTGTCTTCTATGTCTTTTTCATTGATCAATATCTGATATATACCATATCTGCTGTAGTTTCCGGGGAGGCATTCTATCTGTTTTCCCCACTGTAGCCATTTGTTTCTGAACCGCACGGAACCTAGAGTGCCCTTGTCTCTTTTCCGACCTTATCCTCTTCCCTTTTCTCATCTTTTTCTTCTATATTGTTCCTTACCCTTCCTTTTCTTCTATGTCTTTTTCATTGATCTATATCTGCTGTCGTTTCCGGGGAGGCATTCTATCTGTTGTTTTCCCCACTGTAGCCAGATGTTTCTGACCCGCAGGGAACCTGGAGTGCCCTTGTCTCTTTTCCGACCTTATCCTCTTCCCTTTTCTCCTCTTTTTGTGCTATCTTGTTCCTTACCCTTCCTTTTCTTCTATGTCTTTTTCATTGATCTATATCTGCTGTAGTTTCCGGGGAGGCATTCTATCTGTTGTTTTCCTCACTGTAGCCAGATGTTTCTGACCCGCAGGGAACCTGGAGTGCCCTTGTCTCTTTTCCGACCTTATCCTCTTCCCTTTTCTCCTCTTTTTCTGCTATCTTGTTCCTTACCCTTCCTTTTCTTCTATGTCTTTTTCATTGATCTATATCTGCTGTAGTTTCCGGGGAGGCATTCTATCTGTTGTTTTCCCCACTGTAGCCATATGTTTCTGACCCGCAGGGAACCTGGAGTGCCCTTGTCTCTTTTCCGACCTTATCCTCTTCCCTTTTCTCCTCCTTTTCTTCTATATTGTTCCTTACCCTTCCTTTTCTTCTATGTCTTTTTCATTGATCTATATCTGCTGTAGTTTCCGGGGAGGCATTCTATCTGCTGTTTTCCCCATTGTAGCCATATGTTTCTGACCCGCAGGGAACCTGGGGTGCCCTTGTCTCTTTTCCGATCTTATCCTCTTCCCCTTTCTCCTCCTTTTCCTCTTTATTGTTCCTTACCCTTCCTTTTCTTCTATGTCTTTTCCATTGATCTATATCTGCTGTAGTTTCCGGGGAGGCATTCTATCTGTTGTTTTCCCCGCTGTATCCATATGTTTCTGACCCGCAGGGAACCTGGAGTGCCCTTGTCTCTTTTCCGACCTTATCCTCTTCCCTTTTCTCCTCCTTCTCTTCTATATTTTTCCTTGCGCTTCCTTTTCTTCTATGTCTTTTTCATTGATCTATATCTGCTGTAGTTTCCGGGGAGGCATTCTATCTGTTGTTTCCCCCACTGTAGCCATATGTTTCTGACCCGCAGGGAACCCGGAGTGCCCTTGTCTTTTTTCCGACCTTATCCTCTTCCCTTTTCTCATCCTTTTCTTCTATATTGTTCCTTACCCTTCCTTTTCTTCTATGTCTTTTTCATTGATCTATATCTGCTGTAGTTTCCGGGGAGGCATTCTATCTGCTGTTTTCCCCACTGTAGCCATATGTTTCTGACCCACAGGGAGCCTGGAGTGCCCTTGTCTCTTTTCCGACCTTATCCTCTTCCCTTTTCTCCTCCTTTTCTTCTATATTGTTCCTTACCCTTCCTTTTCTTCGATACCCCCCCAAAAGTAGATGGCGCAACTGCAAAACCAAAATACCCAAAAGATGGCACCGCGCAGTGAGAAAGAAAACGGCGCTATTTTAGCTGGAACATAAAAGGAGTGCCGCCAATTGAAAAGAATCACCCTACTTTAAAATGAGAAGGTAGATGGCGCAACTCGTTTTGAGCCTATTTTGAGCCCGAAACCGACCCAAAATTCAACCTCAACGGAGCCATGCTTCCGTTGGGGTTGAAATTTTAGGCCCGAAAGCCGCCAACAGAGCCCAACATAGCCCTAAAATGGCCCAACAGAGGCCCAACATAGCCTCCAAATGGCCCAACATAAGCCCAAAACCGACCCAAAATTCAACCTCAACCGAACCATGCTTCGGTTGGGGTTGAAATTTTAGGCCCGAAAGCCGCCAACAGAGCCCAACATCCCTAAAATGGCCCAACAGAGGAGACTATATAGGCCCAAGAAGGCTCCAAAATGCGACCAAAAAAACCCGCGTAAAACATCGTAAAACAATAAAATTTTACGCAAGTTTTTTTGTAGCCTCCAAATGGCCCAACATAAGCCCAAAACCGACCCAAAATTCAACCTCAACGGAACCATGCTTCCGTTGGGGTTGAAATTTTAGGCCCGAAAGCCGCCAACAGAGCCCCAAGTGGCCCAACATAGCCTTCTATGTTGAGCCCATGTTTGGCAAAAAAAAGGTCTCTTTTACGCCCTAAATCAGCGCCCAAAAGAGCCCCATTGTTTTTGGGTCATGTCCGGGCCAGATATGAAGGAGTTGCGCCATTTATGTGGGCATTCGCAGCCTGATTTTGGCGAAAGAATGGGAGTTGAGCCATCTATGTCCCAAAAAAGCAGCTTGATTCGATGTTGAGAAAAAAATATGGGGAGAAATCAGCGCAGAAGATTGCAAAAAATATGTCATTTTTAGGGACATAGATGGCTCAACTGACCTGTTTTAAAGAGAGTTGAGCCATCTATCCCCAAATTTTTATTGTGACATAGATGGCGCAACTCAAGATTCTGAGCCAAATACTCTTAGGGGAGAGTATGTTTTTTTCATTGATCTATGTATATCTGCTGTAGTTTCCGGGGAGGCATTCTATCTGTTGTTTTCCCCACTGTAGCCATATGTTTCTGACCCGCAGGGAACCTGGAGTGCCCTTGTCTCTTTTCCTTTCTTATCCTCTTTCCTTTTCTCCTCCTTTTCTTCTATATTGTTCCTTACCGTTCCTTTTCTTCTATGTCTTTTTCATTGATCTATATCTGCTGTAGTTTCCGGGGAGGCATTCTATTTGTTGCTTTTCGCACTGTCGCCATATGTTTCTGACCCGCAGGGAACCTGGAGTGCCCTTGTCTCTTTTCCGACCTTATCCTCTTCCCTTTTCTCCTCCTTTTCTTCTATATTGTTCCTTACCCTTCCTTTTCTTCTATGTCTTTTTCATTGATCTATATCTGCTGTAGTTTCCGGGGAAGCATTCTATCTGTTGTTTTCACCACTTTAGCCATATGTTTCTGACCCGCAGGGAACCTGGAGTGCCCGTGTCTCTTTTCCGACCTTATCCTCTTCCCTTTTCTCCTCCTTTTCTTCTATATTGTTCCTTACCCTTCCTTTTCTTCTATGTCTTTTTCATTGATCTATATCTGCTGTAGTTTCCGGGGAGGCATTCTATCTGTTGTTTTCCCCACTGTAGCCATATGTTTCTGACCCGCAGGGAACCTGGAGTGCCCTTGTCTCTTTTCCGACCTTATCCTCTTCCCTTTTCTCCTCCTTTTCTTCTATATTGTTCCTTACCCTTCCTTTTCTTCTATGTCTTTTTCATTGATCTATATCTGCTGTAGTTTCCGGGGAGGCATTCTATCTGTTGTTTTCCCCACTGTAGCCATATGTTTCTGACCCGCAGGGAACCTGGAGTGCCCTTGTCTCTTTTCCGACCTTATCCTCTTCCCTTTTCTCCTCTTTTTCTTCTATTGTTCCTTACCCTTCCTTTCCTCTATGTTTTTTCATTGATCTATATCTGCTGTAGTTTCCGGGGAGGCATTCTATCTGTTGTTTTCCCCAACTGTAGCCAGATGTTTCTGACCCGCAGGGAACCTGGAGTGCCCTTGTCTCTTTTCCGACCTTATCCTCTTCCCTTTTCTCCTCTTTTTCTTCTATTGTTCCTTACCCTTCCTTTTCTTCTATGTTTTTTCATTGATCTATATCTGCTGTAGTTTCCGGGGAGGCATTCTATCTGCAAAATATTTTTTTCACAGTTCTACGACACCGATCGTGGGTGGTACCCTTCGGTGAGCCTGAAAAACTCATTTTTTTATACAATATAAAAAGAAACTGATCATTTCGGGGGACCTGTGTTTTTTGTTGAAACGTTCTAGTTTAGGAACTTCAGACATCCAGGGTTGCTACTCCCCAAACAGAATTACGTATATGATATTTACCCTTATACATGGAAGAGACCCAATTCCTTGAAGAATTACATACATAGAATATAGGTCCCCAGTGAAAATATTCATCAGTTTTTTGGGGAACACCACCCAATTCCATTGGTTTTCATTGCAACTATTTTTTTTTCATAGTTCTACGACACCGGTCGTGGGGGGTTCCCTTCGGTGAGCTTGAAAAATTCAGTTTTTAATGCAATATAAAAAGAAATTGATCATTTCGGGGGACATGTTTTTTGTTGAAACGTTCTACTCTGATGTCAAAGTAGACGCTCAGAATCTTGAGTGGCGCCATCTATGTCAAATGCAAAATTCGGGGGATAGATGGCTCAACTGCCATTCAAAACAGGTCAGTTGCGCCATGTATCCCTAAAAATGACTCATTTTTTGCAATCTTCTGCGCTGTTTTCCCCCATATGTTTTTTTCTCAACATCAAGCTTCTTTTTTGGGACATAGATGGCGCAACTCCCACCCATTCGCCAAAATCAGGCTGGGAATGCCCACATAGAGACATCCATAACCAACCTATAGCCAAAATATGCCACATAGATGGCGCAACTCCCTCACATCCTGACATCCATAAACCAACCTAACCAAAATATGCCACACAGATGGCGCATCTCCACATAGATGGCGCAATTTTACAATTTCAATATATGCATTCTGATTATTTTTAGATGTATAATATTTACATACCGTGAACCCCCCGTTGTTGGCAGATATGTTTCTTATTTTTTCATCTTTTTTCTAACGGATGTAGGGTTTAGGGTTAGACACGATATATTTTGATAGAAATGTTATTTTTCAACATATGTTGGCCAAAAACAACGAAAAAAGAAAGCCGGGGTACTACAACGATAGGTCCTCAAACACTCTTTGTGGGGACCTATCGCCTGAGTCCTGGTGGTTTTGCCTCCTGTCTTGGGATAACTCTGATGTCCTTCCTGATGGTTTTGCCTCCTGTCTTGTGAAAACTCTGATGTCTTTCCTGGTGGTTTTGCCTCCTGTCTTGGGATAACTCTGATGTCTTTCCTGATGGTTTTGCCTCCTGTCTTGTGAAAACTCTGATGTCTTTCCTGGTGGTTTTGCCTCCTGTCTGGGGTAACTCTGATGTCCTTCCTGGTGGTTTTGCCTCCTGTCTTGGGGTAACTCTGATGTCTTTCCTGGTGGTTTTGCCTCCAGTCTTGGGATAACTCTGATGTCTTTCCTGGTGGTTTTGCCTCCTGTCTTGGGATAACTCTGATGTCTTTGCTGGTGGTTTTGCCTCCTGTCTTGGGATAACTCTGATGTCTTTGCTGTTGGTTTTGCCTCCTGTCTTGGGAAACTCTGATGTCTTTGCTGGTGGGTTTGCCTCCTGTCTTGGGATAACTCTGATGTCTTTCCTGGTGGTTTTGCCTCCTGTCTTGGGATAACTCTGATGTCTTTCCTGGTGGGTTTGCCTCCTGTCTTGGGAAAACTCTGATGTCTTTCCTTGTGGTTTTGCATCCTGTCTTGGGATAACTCTGATGTCTTTCCTGGTGGTTTTGCCTCCTGTCTTGGGAATTGGCGGAGCTCGTTTTATGTTCCAGCTAAAATAGCGCCGTTTTCTTTCTCACCGCGCGGTGCCATCTTGTGGGCATTTTGGTTTTTGAGTTGAGCCATCTACTTTTAGGTCAGTGTAGTTTAGGAACTTCAGACATCCAGGGTTGCTACTCCCCAAACAGAATTACGTATATGATATTTACCCTTATACATGGAAGAGACCCAATTCCTTGAAGAATTACATACATAGAATATAGGTCCTCAGTGAAAATATTCATAATTTTTTTGGGGAACACCACCCAATTCCATTGGTTTTCATTGCAAAATAGTTTTTTTCATAGTTCTACGACACCGGTCGTGGGGTGGTACCCTTCGGTGAGCCTGAAAAACTCATTTTTTTAAATGCAATATAAAAAGAAATTGATCATTTCGGGGGATCTGATTTTTTTTTTGAAACGTTCTAGTTTAGGAACTTCAGACATCCAGGGTTGCTACTCGCCCAAGGGAATTACGTATATGATATTTACCCTTATACATGGAAGAGACCCAATTCCTTGAAGAATTACTTACATAGAATTTAGGTCCCCAGTGAAAATATTCATCAATTTTTTGAGGAACACCACCCAATTCCATTTGTTTTCATTGCAAAATATGTTTTTTTTTCATAGTTCACCCCGCGATTGCCCCAGCAAAACGCGTTGCAACACAGTTTCCATACTGAAATCGCAGTTGTCCCTTCACAGGCGGCTGCAGCAATCCATGCTTCTGTCAAAAACCTGAAAAGATTTATTTTCCTGGATCAAAATGGATAGCCGGACATATTCTATGTATATGTTGTTTTTTTTCCGATTCCGGAAGATGTTTTTATTCTATGTATAGGGTTTTTTTTACCGATTCCGGGAGATGTTTTTGAGGCCGAAATTATCGATTTTGTATTCTATGTATCCCATCGGGATTAAACATATATATATATATAAATATTATTTACACACGCGTTTTTGCACATATCTGTACAACTTGAAGGGGAAAGCATTCTAACTGTTGAAATGCTGGTAAAAACAATTTCAAAGGGAACCGTTCTATTTGCGGAAATGCTGGTAGAAGACAATTTCAAGGGGGAAGCATTCCAACTGCTGAATGTTTGTGTAAAAAACAACTTGAAGGGGGAAGCATTCAAACTGCTGAAAGGCTGGTAAAAAAAAAAAAATCAAGGGGGAAGCACTCTAATTGCTGAAATGCTGGTAGAAAAACAATTTCAAGGGAGAAACATTCTAACTGCTTAAAAGTTGGTGAAAACAATTTCAAGGGGGACGCATTCTAACTGATGAAATCCTGGTAAAAAAACTTTTCAAGGGGGAAAGCATTCTAACTGCTGAAATGCTGGTAAAAAACAATTTAACGCGGAGGCATTCTAACTGCTGAAAAACTGGTAAAAAACAATTTCAAGGGGGAAACATTCTAACTGCTGAAATGCTGGTAAAGAACAATTTCAAGGGGGAAGCATTCTAACTGATGAAATGCTTGCGTAAAAAGCAACTTCAAGGGGGAAGCATTCCAACTGCTGAAATGCTGGGAAGCATTCTAACTGCTGAAATGCTGGCAAAAGCAATTTCAAGGGGGAAGCGTTCTAATTGCTGAAATGCTGGTAGAAAGCAATTTCAAGGGTGAAGCATCCTAACTGCTGAAATGCTTGTAAAAAACAATTTCGAAGGGAAAGCATTCTAACTGCTGAAAAACTGGTAGAAAACCGTTTCAAGGGGGAAGCATTCTAACTGATGAAATGCTGGTAAAATGCTCTTCAAGGGGGGAAGCATTCTAACTGCTGAAATACTGGTAAAAAATAATTTCAAGAAAAACATTCTAATTGCTGAAATGCTGGTAGAAAAACAATTTGAAGGGAGAAACATTCTAACTGCAGAAATGCTAGTAAAAAACAATTTAACGCGGAAGCATTCTAACTGCTGAAAAGCTGGTAAAAAACAATTTCAAGGGGGAAGCATTCTAACTGATGAAATGCTTGTGTAAAAAGCAACTTCAAGGGGGAAGCATTCTAACTGCTGAAATGCTGGCAAAAGCAATTTCAAGGGGGAAGCGTTCTAATTGCTGAAATGCTGGTAGAAAGCAATTTCAAGGGGGAAGCGTTCTAATTGCTGAAATGCTGGTAGAAAGCAATTTCAAGGGGGAAACATTCTAACTGCTGAAGTGCTTGTGTAAAAGCAATTTCATCGGGGAAGCATTCTAACTGCTGAAAAGGTGGTTGAAAAAAAATCAAGGGGGAAGCTTTCTAACTGATGAAATGCTGGTAAAAAACCATTTCAAGGGCGGAAGCATTCGAACTGCTGAAAGGCTGGTAAAAAGCAATTTCAAGGGGGAAGCATTCTAACTGATGAAATGCTGGTAAAAAGCCATTTCAAGGGGGGAAGCATTCCAACTGCTGAAATACTGGTAAAAAAACATTTTCAAGAAAAGCATTCTAATTGCTGAAATGCTGGTAAAAAAACAATTTCAAGGGGGAAGCATTCTAATTGCTGAAATGCTGGGAAGCATTCCAACTGCTGAAATGCTGGCAAAAGCAACTTCAAGGAGGAAGCGTTCTAATTGCAGAAATGCTGGTAGAAAGCAATTTCAAGGGGAAAGCATTCCAACTGCTGAAATGCTTGTAAAAAGCAATTTCAAAGGGAAAGCATTCTAACTGCTGAAAAGCTGGTAAAAAGCCGTTTCAAGGCGGAAGCATTCTAACTGATGAAATGCTGGTAAAAAGCTATTCAAGGGGGGAAGCATTCTATCTGCTGAAATACTGGTAAAAAACAATTTCAAGAAAAGCATTCTAATTGCTGAAATGCTGGTAGAAAAACCATTTTAAGGGAGAAACATTCTAACTGCTGAAATGCTTGTGTAAAAGCAACTTCAAGGGGGAAGCGTTCTAACTGATGAAATTCTGGCAAAAAGCCATTTCAAGGGCGAAACATTCTAACTGCTGAAATGCTGGCAAAGCAATTTCAAGGGGGAAGCGTTCTAATTGCTGAAATACTGGTAGAAAGCAATTTCAAGGGGGAAGCATTCCAACTGCATTCTAACATCTGATGATATTCATAGTGCGGAGGCATTCTAAGTGAGGGATTTGTGCAAAGGGTTCTCCAAAAACAAAAAAACTTAAAACCCGGGTGGGGAGGCATTCTAACTGAAGAAATTTTTTGCCGTGCGCGGGCCGCATTCTAACTGAGGGGGAGGAATATTTGGAATTCGCGGAGGCATTCTAACTTTCATTTTAACGGTATATACATATATGTATTATATATATTATATATTATGTGTATATATATATATGTCTATATGTACATATATATATATATATACAATATCTAATGAGTATGAAATAGTAGCGGTATGTAGCGGTATTATATAGTGACTTTGTGGTTTGGTGGGAATTAAGAGGCATCAATACATAGGAACCCTTTCGACTGGGTATGGATCAGTTCACCCGGATACCATGAGTTGATCCAGGCATATCCAGACCCATCTTGATTTAACATGCAAACCAGCTCGATCAATGTTCAGTCGTTTTTATTAAATGTGAAAACAGGACGGTACGCCACCAACAGATGTCACTCAGATTCAATGGACATACTGACATACAGTACATCTTGTTTTCTCTATCATGTCCATGTAAATAATCACTTAAATAAAAAATACATGTTCCCTTAAGGACAATTCTAAACAGAGCCTAAAGTTAGGGTGAACTGGTGGTTGGGAGCCCCTTCAGTTCATTCACCTTCACTGTGAAATCTGAAAATCTTAGGGCCAGGATGGGCCAGGAATGTCCATCACTTTTGGATTCATCCCCAAAAAACAGCTGGTAAACCAACTCTGACTTTTGGCTGGTCCTTCCGCGCCGTCCACCACAAAGACATGATGCTTCCCACATCAGGTTGAGCAACGAAGCAGCGCGAAAAGTACAGGTCCAAAGTCGTTCCGGCCCACCAACCTCGAATGTAAACGGATAGAAATTCGAAACAGATGGAAAGTTCACTCCAGAGTCCAAGCCGGTTGCTGCATTCCCTGTGTTCAGTATCTATGGTGCTGATTTCCGAACATGACAACAATTATTTGGCTGTTTTTAGAAGGCCTCTAACGTATGTCCCCGGCAATATGTCAAGAATTGAAGATAATTATAATGGTTTTCATTACCTTAATTAAAAACAATATTAAATATACTTACTCTTTACAATTCTTTACGTTTCTTTCCAATTCTTTTCATGTGTTCTTACAATTCTTTTCAATTCTTTCCATGTTTTCTTACAATTCTTTTCATTTTTTTCTTACAATTCTTTTCAATCCTTTTCATTTTTTCAATTCTTTTCAATTCTTTCCATTTTTTCTTACAATTCTTTTCAATTCTTTTCAAGCCTTTTCAATTCTTTCCATTTTTTCTTGCAATTCTTTCCAATTCTTCTGTCAATTCCAAAGAATTGTCCAAAAATAGAAGAATATGAAAAGAATTGCCAGAAAAGAATTGAAGAATTGCCGAAAACTTTTGAGAATTGACGAAAAAGAATAGAAATAGATTTCTATTGTTGTACTCCACAAGCGGCTTCTAAAAACAGGTAAACAATTATTATATAAGTGTCCTACCATACATGGATGGTCAAATATTGCAAGCAAATCTAGTTTGAAATGGCTTTGCAAATTGCTGTTGGCTTTTCAACTCAAACAGTGTGATCATTTTCATCGTCAACTAACTACTCCGGAGACCCATGATGTCCCTCGGGTATCATGCAGTTGCTGAAGTCATGACCGACTCTTCAAAAACAGTAGTAGTGTAAGCATGTGTTATCTTTGTAAACAAACCCTGACGTTGGAGGTCTTGTATATCAGAATAAACGTGAATAATGAATCCCAATGAAGACTCATAAATCCTCACAAACCCAATAGCAAACTGCAATAGGGACATATCCCGAACCAATCCAATCTCAACAGCAACCATCATTGGAGGTTTCAACCGCTGGTCGAGTTTAGTGATTGGATCTGGGTCATGTTTCCCAGAATTGGGACCCTGATTTCAACCCAGCTGCCCCATAAGGATTGCCAATTGCGTTCACATCAAACTTTTGTCTAATCTGTGAGGATATGGTTGACATGATCCTTTTCACATCTTTGTGTCTTTCCCACGTAGACAGCAACCTCCACATTGTTAGGTGTCGGAAAATGTTGTTGTAAAGGTAAAGTATTCCTTCAACTTTGCGCCACCATGGTCACCCGATGCTGTATGTTTCGGCACCGACCAGTCAACCCGACCAGTCAACCTATGGGTCAGTCTCAAATTTCAATTGTGGCCTCTATCACATCCTTCTTGTCTGCCAACCCACGGCTGACCCTGGATACTCTCAAAAAAAAACGGTTGTTAAAGCAGGCTAGCGGGATATCTGAGATTCTCCTCTATTGAACTATCATTTTGGAATACGTTTCTGGACGGCACAACTGTCACCCACAGACCTTCCATTCACCAGTCGAAGGAAAAACACACACTAATAAGTCGCCATGACACTGTTGGTGTGGATCAATTCCTCAAACTCTCGGCGGTCCTTTGGACATGGCCACATGGCCACGCCGGAGTTGCCATCGCTGGTGGATGGTGGATTTTCCAGCAAGCCATGTCGGATTACCATGTCGGGCCGACCCGGCTTTGGGATGGCCTTGGCAAATGGGATGATTTACTATTGGTTTTGCCATGGTTTTACCATGCTTTACCACATTGTGTATATATAATAAATAAATAAATATATATATATATATTATATCACATAATCCAACGTGGCAGCCCAAAATCTCCCTTGGCAAGCCCAGGAGCCACATGGAGCCACCATACCTGTAAAAGACATGCATTCGCGCCCTTCCATGGTCTCACCGGCGAGCACAAACGTTCCCGACCTGTTACTGTCATCTACTGCTCCCACTTGCCAACTGCTGTTGCTACCTCTGTTGACATGACAAGACTCACCATCGACATCCGTAACTCGGACGTTTGCGAACTACACTTTAAACACCAAAAAAAATATAGTTAAATGATAGTTAACCAGTAACTCAACTATTTTTCAAACCATGGTAAGTTGATCATCAACAACCATCAACTTTGGGGTAGCCGCGTAGCCCATGGCTTCCCCAAAAAGGGCCGTCCTGCTCCACCGCCGCCGAGACATTCTCCTTGGTGAAGGCGGCGCGACCGTCCCGCAGACGCTGCAGCTCCTGAGAGGCTTTGGAATGGTTTGGACGGGAAAAAACTGGGAAAAACCATGGGTTTTGAGTCAACATGAGTCTAAAACCATGGAATCCCCCTGTAGTTCATATATGTTCACATCAAAATAGCTGGGAAGAATCATATGGATATGTCGTGTTCGTCCGAACTAAATATTAGTGTTATAGGATTTTAATGAATCCATACACATTTGAACATAAGCCATCATGGAAGATGATTTCTGATGTCAACAAAAATGACTAGAGTTGTGGAACAAAACTTTTAAGATGGATACGAATCATGGAACATGACTTGTAAAATCGATGAACATCTATGGGCCCCAACGCCAAGTTTTGGAGATCTCCAAGTTGGGTTTGTATCATTGAAACATCCCCGTCCGGACCGGGATTGGGAAAGCCATCGACATCTGGTGGTTGAGTCGCCCAATGCATGAAACCACAGACCAATATTACATACATGGATGATTATAGATGATTGTAGACTCATCATGGAATAATGCCTCATCGTGTGTTTTTAATGTTTTTGCTTGTTGTGTTCTTTTAACCTTGCTATTGCATTTTCTATACCGCATAGTGAACTAGATTTCGATGGACTTTGGGAGCAATTCCAAAAGTTGGCGCGTAACCGTAGTGCACCTAACAAGTCAGGCCAATTTCTTGTACTCTTCTTGTAAAGTACCATCAACAAATCATTGGAATCCACTGGAAGAATTTTCGTTGGTCAATCAGCCTTGCGAATCAAAATGAATCAAAGTACCATAAAGTACCTATAGATCCTCAGAAGACCAGTAACAACAACTAACTTTCTCAATGGAAGGACTCCAGGTTGCCTCACAAGCACCAAGGGATCCCAAGGGATCCCAAGGGATCCCAAGGGATACCACAGGTTGCCAAGGGACTTCACGCGTCGCAGCTACCAATTCATCTGATTCTGCTGGGTCGCATTCGAATCGGACACCTCAAACGGACGTTGCGTTGGAAATCTGTCGTTGCTACTCTGGATCTCAAGTTTTGACACTTGCGACATGTTATCATGATGCAGCATATGCATTCGCATATGTAGAGTAAGAAAATACGAACATACCTGATTCATATTGCAATATATTGCAATTGACGTGAATTCAACTTTGCTGTAGATGCAAACGTGCAGTGACTCAGCATGTTTCCATGGCAATTGTAGACTCCTGGTACAAACCGGTTCTATCAGGGTGGACATCACATCGCTGTACAGTTCAACCACCTCCAAAGAACTCAGATAATAATGTCCTTGTCACCAAAGGATAAACGAAAACACATACGCAGCAAGTTTGTGCAATTTTGTCGGCGGGATTTAGGGTTTTGAGTGTTCGTGGGTGTTTAAGGTTTAGACGTCAGGGTGTCAGGGTTCTTGGGTTTGATATTTTGGATGGGATTTCTAGCCATGTTTTATCTAGGTAGAGCATGTATCCTACTATGGAAATGCGGTAAACAAAAAACATAGATCCCCATAATTTATACACACAAAGTTACCTCTGATTCGAAAAAAACATACCCAAAACGGGCCAAAACGGGTGTTTATAATATCAGGTGTACCACTCAGATCATGAAATAGGCTACCCCATTCCATTCCATGGATGACCATTGGAGGCGTTACCCTCTGGTTCTTTGACATAGCTATGGAAAATGGCCCATTTATAGATGATAAACATGATGGTTTACCTATTAAAAATGGTGATTTTCCAGTTCATAACAACAATTTTCCCTATGGGGCTTCTATTGAATGTGTGATAAACATGATGATTTTTCAATTTACCTATCATAAACATGATATCCAGAGGGGAACTCCTAGGACCTCCCAGAAATTCCGCGCCATGGCACTAAGACTACCCTTCCGCGCCATGCCCATCTTCGGCGGCGACAGGCCCATGTCAGTTCCCACCGCCACGGAATACACCTGGTGAGGATGGTGTATCCATAGGTTGATTTGAGAAACAAATACAAGAAACTATAGGGGTCAAAGGTTTCAGCCTCAAAATATCGCAGATTCCTGCAATTTGATCCTCAAGCCACTGGGATTTTACTCCAGGGTGGGATCAACTGAATTCTGGTTGACATTGGATGGCAATTTCTTGCATCATAGGTTAGCACTGTATTACTGTATATGGGTCAAAGCTATCAACCCCCAAATGCATGGTTGAATCATGCATGTGGTGCCCCAATTTTGTGGGTCCATTGATGTCCATTGAACCACTAGTACAAGTGCCTTGACCAATCCACATCCCAAATGCCCATGGTCCCTTTGGGCCCCAGCATTTCACTCTCAGATCATGGGAACACCGAAAAATCTAAGTCGTACATCTCGCTGAATTATATGATGCATTATAACAATTTATAATCTTAGTACTTCTTCAAGAAAATCTCAGAACATGAATAATGGTTTAAAGTTATTTCCATTTGTTATAAATGTTATAAGTTATACTATAAACTTCCCCAATAAGTTTATAATAATGTTATTCTTTGGGGAAGTCCTTTAACAATATAAAGCAGTTTCTATCCGATTCGGGCCGCAGCGGCACGCCTGGGTTTGTCTATGGGGTACAAAGATCCAATAGTCTACCCGCAGTTCTCTCCCATCGAAATGGCCATGGACATTGGACGCATTTCCTATTTTTGGACAATCACTTTTAAATCATAGTGGCATAAATATATATAATATATATATATATATATATATATTTATATAGTTGTAAACAACAGTCAATATACTATGACAAAATTTTGTCATAGTATATTGACTGTTGTTTATAAACATATACCACTATGATTCGATCCAACAAAATATAATCACAAAATAGATTGTTTCACACCACCATATCATTCCACTACTCATCACAGGAGATAATACATCCGATCATCATTTTTGCTGGTGAAATCTCACATTTTGCTGGAGAAATCAAGGTTTTTGTTGGGAGACCCGCACCAAACACATGTCACAGCTGCTGGGTGCTGGCGCACCTGGCCCCGTTGAAAGCGCAAGACTTCCACCAGGCGAGTCTCCAACAATCGGACGAGCAGCCTCGGATGTTCCAGCACGCCATTATGATGGGAGTTCCGACCCAACGCTTGTCCCAAAATTCAACCAACAGCCAACATCAGAAACAAAAAAATGATCCAAATATCACATGTATCTGTTGTATTCCATTATATTATCCGCATGATAACACCATTTTTCTTCGTGAAACCCCAGCAAATATGGTTGGTGGATTCACCCGTCCCATGCCAGGGCGCTGCAGCTGCATGATCTCCCTCAGCTCTTCAGCGCATTTCTCCAGCGAGGAAACTGAACTGCTGGAGGACAACTGCAATGGAAAACTCAGCACCGTGCTTCCCTGACACCAGATTCCCACGATTTCCCAAGTGGGTTTGGGACTGAGCATATGATAAAACCATGGGGGTGTTGAGCAATTCGGATTCGATTCAGATAGGATTTTCATTTGACATTCACATGTCGTGTTTCTTCAGTTTGTTTCTTTTTTTTAATTGCATTGAACAATCGCAAGCATTGGGGTTTTGCCACTTAGTGCATGGGCTGGGACCCAAAACGAATTCCACATGAAGGGACTGGGGATAGAGAGGTTGTCAAAGATGTAGGGCAGAGCTGGCAGGAAACACTTGCGACATCTTGCGACCTGGTCTTGGTCCTGGTCCTGGTTAGGCCTGGGGATAGCAACTGATATATGGATATATATGGGGGGTTCCCAAGAATGGATAGTTTATCGTGGAACATCCTATTAAAATGATCGTACCCCCATTTTAGGAAACCTGCATATCTACTATGTCATGTATCCAAATAAGGGAAACATACGGACAAAATCCAACTGAAGTTGGGGTTGCCTGCTTCTAAGTTCATAACCATCATGGGATACAGCGTGCGCGAGACCAATTTAATGGTCAATGGACTGTGTAGGTGTGTCACCCTAACATTCCATTTTCCACCTACTTGGTTTCAGTCCAAAATGATCCAAACTTCAAATAAACATATTATTGCCCTCTAGAGAAGGAATGAAAGAGACGGTTGGCGGTATCCTGGGTCAATGGGTCAGATGGTATCTTAAGTGGACCGATGCATAAAGCAAACATATGTTTCAAAAAACGTAAAACGAAGGGTCGGCAAAAACAACACCAAATCCTGAAAATTGGAAATGACTAGGTACCAACATCACTGAATCATGGTTTTTGGAAGATGCTCTATATGAACGTGGTTTTGAATGACGGTTTATAAGATCATACAGTATGTTGGGAGTGTCAATAGATAATAACCCATCCACGGTTCATTGGGGACGTATCTTGCTCAAAATGTACAACTTGGGTAATGACATTACACACAATTTACTAGTGGTATGTTAATATATTAATAATACGTATATTAACGTATATTTACATATCAGCGTGTTAAAATTCATTTTCACATGGCCACATCTGTTTTTCATTGTTTTTCTCCCTCCAAAAGTTCCCTGGTTTTGGCGCAGCCTTTGGTTCTACCATTCGAAGATGCACATCTTCCCAGAGGTTTTTTTGCGGAAAATGAACGTCCTCACCGTGAAAGGTTGGAAGGTCGAGATGACCGATGCGGACAATCGCGTCAAAAAGCCGTGATCCACCGATGTGTTTGGTGTATTTGTTTGAAAACATGGGAAAACCTGGTGATCGGTGCTTTCTAATAGACTGTATTCTGTGGAGAAATGAGTGTGTTACCATGTGTTCCCCATACCAAGTGGCGTCATACGTTTCTCATCGACAAGTAATGATAAGAACACGTAAAGTATCAGTCAAATTTCACATCATCAGCATCAGCATCAGCATCATCACCATGATCATCATCACCATCCTCATCCTCATCCTCATCATCATCATCATCATCATCATCCTCAACCTCATCCTCATCATCACCATCATCATCACCATCATCCTCCATCACCCATATTCCTCCTCATCCTCCTCCTCATCATCATCATCATCATAATCATCATCATAATCATCATCAAAATCATCATCAATTACAATCATAAATCATCATCATCAATCATCATCAATCATCATCACCATCACCACCATCATCACCATCATCATCATCATCATCATCATCATCAATCATCATCACCATCATCATCCTCATCCTCATCATCATACTCATCCTCATCCTCATCCTCATCAGCATCAGCATCATAATCATCATAATCATCATAATCATCATCAATCACCATCATCAATCATCATCATCAATCACCATCACCATCATCATCATCACCATCATCACCATCATCATCATCATCATCATCATCATCAATCATCAATCACCATCATCAATCACCATCACCACCACCACCACCACCACCATCATCATCACCATCATCATCACCATCACCATCATCATCATCATCACCATCATCATCATCACCATCATCATCATCATCATCATCATCATCATCATCTTTCTTGAGAATTGGAAAAAAACAAACAGTGACAGCACCAACCATATCATTCGCTGACATGCATCCCCGGGCGCTTTTGGTGCCTATTGATTCACATCGTGTGCTAGTTAAAATTCCGTTCTTGCTGGTTGAATCTCTACAAGATTCCGTTTTGTGTTTGGTTTCATTCACATGGTTTGCTCGTTGAATCCCGATTCTGCTTGGTCAAATCTTCAATTGTGTTTCTGAAAGCTGCCTTTGCGTGGATTAAATCTCAGTTTTCACTGCTGTTTCCGTTGGTAAACTCCCCAGCATTGCTGAAAAAAACGTCCAGCCGGTCCAAAGGGGTCACAGCTTCACGCATCGTCAAGTCGTTGACTCGTTCATTTTCACCGCCCCTGAGAGAGCATGAGTTGGATTATTCTAATCCCCATAATCCCCAATATATTGGGCAGTATAATCCCCGAACCAATCATCAACCCACGGGGTTTTTGAACACTGTTCAAATCTTGGGAACTTCATCATCCAATTTCTATCAATTTACCCACTGGGACATATGTTTTTTCATGAAGAAACTGGAATTCCGTCAGAATTGGGGACTTGACCAAACAACATGCTTGGAATAACAAACAAGATGCAGATCTAGACAAACAACAGGGGTGGTTTACTGCTACCAAAACACCAGGACCTGAATCCACATAGAAACTGTTGCAATATGTTGCGATGGATCAAAGCCGTTTGCTTCAAACCACAGAAAGCGCCACACAAGCATTGTGGAAGTGAAAAAGGGTTGGTCAAAGATGCTGAAAGCAGGGCAATCCGGCTCCTATTACAAGGTATACATGAATTCGCCATCACCGAGAACTATAATTATCAAAGAGCATCAAAAAACAATACTGAGTGCAGTAGGAATTTCATTCATTTATGGCAATGAGTCAAGGATTTTGAACATTTTGGAAAAGACACAACACAATGACATCAGCAAAACAGGACACCCATCAACTTTGACAGAAAGCCGAGCATCTGATTGGGTATGGAGCCTAAATAGCTCTCCAGCAGTGTCATTAGCTTCTCCTCAAGCAGTGCGGCCAAGTTCCGCCTAACCCAAAGCTACTGGTTGAGAGCTGGGTTCACATACACTGTATATGCGATGGCCTGCGATGGCAGTATATCGTCCAAAATACACTGCACTAGCACCGCTTTTTATTTGGCATCAGGCACAGGGGATTGGGCAACTGGGCAAAGGAACAAAGATACAGGTTGCCATACGCCTAACAAAAAGCCCAATTTGACCCACCGCAAACTAGGCTCTGTGTTGCTTCATGGATGTATTTTCCGACTTTTAGATGGAATAGATACAATTTGATGTCTATTGACATTTTTCTGGGATTGACATACCCATCTTCCTGAAAGCCCCAGACATTGGCAGCTCCTTCTTGGGCAACTTCCCAGCCACCACGAAAGTCCACTCCCGCGGCTGGCTGGCGCGCTGATTGAAGATCTGACAGGTTCGGGCAGGTTCAGACAGGCTCCAGGATCTAGGCAACTTATTCAAAATGTAACGATGATTGTAGTGATATGACAACAATAATCATCATAAAAAAAATATAGTATGTCATGTCATTGAAATAATATTATTATTTATTATTCATAATATATATATATTATGAAAAAGTCATGAGCATATACGTATATAAATATATATATATATATATGATTAATAATACTGTGGATGGTTGCGAAATCCTGCCTGAACCAGTTGGAAACTATTGGGAACTAAAAACATTGTAAATCATGGGATTATAATGGGATAAACCATCTACCAACTGGTGCAATATGTTTCCCATCCACAGTATATATCTTACAATATGATGGAATGAAGATAATACACCTACTACTGATAAACATAAAATCACAATGTTCAAGAAATTATGGCTTTGTCTGAACATAGAATACGCCCCCAAATTCAATGTTCCTTTTACATGAGTTCCCCCAAAGAAGACACTGCCATTTGGAGGGTATACCAAGTACCCCATTTCCAGACACAAGCATGTCTTGTACACTATGAATTATGATAAGACCAGTAATGAAATCAGCATTTTCAGTACGTCAAAGGTATAGTAATCCCCATCCCCGTCATGTATTGTAAAGCAAATAACATATCACCCACAATCCTTGGTTTATTGATTCTTGGATTGATTCATTTTGTGGGCCATATGGCGAAATGTCATATTGGTGGGAAATGATTACTGGCTTTTGGTCTCAACCTAGTCCATTGGGATGATCGTCCAAAAATCATGAAACATATGTATTTGAAAGCGCCAATCAAATAAAGTCCAATGGTAAACAACATACTATCATTATACTTATATATAACTTATAATATCTTAAAATGATTATGTGTGTTTCAAAATCCACATGATGATAAATAACCTTTTGCCCAATGATAATGGAGTAATGATCATCGGTATACATTCGGGAAAAGACCCAGGGGAGGATCCATCATCTGAGGAAAGCTAGCTGGAATTGACTCAGGACTATGGAGCAAAGTTTCATGTTTTACCCTCTGGTAATCAAACATGGCTAGCTGGAAACTGTTCTCTAAATGGAGCTTCGTCGCTGGGAAAATCAATTTTTCATTGCCATGTCTGATTGCCAGAGGGTAATCTATGATAGTATATATAGACATATATCAAAAATTATTAATACATGTGATAACTTAAACATTTTAACCCAGATGATGCCTGTTGTGACCAGTCCGAGTCCCAAGTTCCACCATGTTCCACCGCTCCTGCGCAGCCGTTTTGAAGTTCAACCGCAAAATCCTCCACAGACTCGGTAGCCACGTGTACCTCGGATCTCAATGAGGTGCACCCGAAGACGGGGAAATTGGAGCTACCCCAAGTTATATTAGGTACCAGTGGTTTTAAAATTGTTATCCAAAATTTACCCCAAAATTGCTTTTCCGAAATTGGAGCTGCTACTTTTATGTGTTTTTTTTGGAAAACTGGAAAAGCAATTGTTTTGGGGTACCACCATATGTGCGAACATCTCCATATCCGCCACAGGCGGAAACACAGGTGAGTTGGACGGCCGCATAGCCATTCAAATATTGTAATCAATGGTGGATAAATATCAAGAATATTCAATGAGTATTATTGTATACTATCAAAAGAATCATCATAAACGAGTACTCAATATATAATGATTATAACTTATAACCTGTAATATCAAATGATGATCTGATTGATGTACTCCGGTGTATCTGCACCCAGTGACGGATGGTTGCCGGTCACCGCACTTTGCACTCGCCGCTGGAATTGACCTACGAGCCGAGCGGAGCTAAGCGGTTCGGCGGTTCGGTTGGCCTTGAAAGCGGCAAACCATGACATGTTAACATGACAAGTTGGGAATCAACCAAACTAAGATGAACTAAAACTAACTACTGTACATTTACCTAAACCTCAAGACAATGAAAGCAACCGTTTTTGAATAATATTGAACCGAATTGCTTTGCTTCAGGCAAAGATCATCAGTATCACTTTGTTTTCCTATGTTTCGTTGGGTGATACAATGCTTCCAACACGCTCCACCCTGGGACACCCAAAACAACGAACTTCCGTGCTGCACAGGCTTTCTATCAGGGGAGAGGAGTAATCACTGGTTGGTGCTTGACCTACCCCTCTGAAAAAATGAGTCAGTTGGGATATTCTTCCCAATATATGGAACAATAAAAGCCATGTTCCAAAACACCAACCAGATCACCGTTGAGGATTCGCCCAACGAAGTAGTGTTGACATCAAGCACCCATGGTCAAATCCCCGCAGCCAACTTTATCCTGCAAACAAGTTGAATTGTCCGATATGATCTGCCATAATCTAACCTCATTTATTCATGTCCAAGACTTTACCTGTGACCATAGGACCATAGAATTCATTGTATATATATATATATATATATTATAATATATATATATATATATACTATCGTTCACCTGACACTAGTTAGCTAGTTTCAGACTTCGCTCAAGCCAGAGTGTCGATGCTCCAGTGGTTTGATATCCCCATTAATGGGGTTTCTCATGGAATATTGCCTACGGATACCTATGGGATAATAATATGGGATATTATATATATATATGTATATTTGTATGTAATATGTACAGTATGTATATATATATATACATATGTGTATGTGTATATATATATGTTTATGTAGCCACCAATCTGATTTGAAGTTGTCCCAAAGGTTTTTGTATTGCTTAATCATGCGCCTGGGATAAACTCATCCCGTTCTGTGTGGGTTGGATCCCTATTTTTTGGTCATGTGCGTACATGGGTCAGCACCACGGTACCTTAGTTTTCCCATTGAAATAGGTAGTAGTTCTGGATGTTCGCCCCGTATACATACATACGCTGTACATACATAATACTTTTAGACCTATAGCTGTATGTATACATATACTACGTATATATACATGATTATACATGAGCAAATCATATTCCTGAAAGGTGGGTCCATTTTAGGGTGGTTCTCCACATAATGTATAAACCATCGCAAATACCGTCCCAACCACCCCCAATTGTCCTCTCGATGTTCAAACAAACGTTGGGGTCATCCTCCCCATTTTTCGGCTGGAAAATAAGACTATGAATTTGAAACCACCAAATATCAACAAGTCATGGACTCTTACAACCCCCAACATATAATATACAGTAGTAAAGGGTAGTACAACCCTGGACAAACGATCATTCAATCAACATCTACATCCCCATATTTTGCTGCTTAAATCCACCATAAAACCCCTAAGACTTAAGATCCTATAACTCCATATAATCCCATTAAACGAGGGTCTTGATGTTTACAAACCAAAGAAACAAATCGTTAAAATACCAATCAACCAAGGTTTTTCACCCAACTCAGTCATCAGTAGCCGCAGGCTCCGCGCATAACCAAGGCACTCTGGGGATCGCGATCTTCGGCCAAACGCCACGCTAAAAGGCCCAGCTTCACCAAGCTCAACCTGCGATGTTTGCAGCACAAACGAGATCCCTTGGCGGATCATCCTGCTTAGTGGGTTGTAACCCTGGTTATGTTCGTGGGATCAGTTGGGTTAATCCACTTATAATCCGGCTTATGGCCTACTTGCTAAGTGGGATGATCCACCAAAAAAAGATCAACATCGGCTTCCATCAGAAACGATGAGGCAGGCGCCACTGATGACTGACTCACAATAACTGCGTCAATCGGCAACCCCATCGAACCGGCCCCCAGTCATGACATATTCATATCGGACTCCTCATGCTCTTGCACAATAAATAATATGGTTCTGAATCAATCCATTTGGGTCAAACATGGTCAAACAAATACTTATGGTCCATAATGACCCAAATAACTAGCCAATACTGTAATGATCAATATGTCAATGTTTTTGACCCGAATTGATTGATCCATAGCCATTTGACAGAAGATCGTGCCACGTACCTCTTGGAGCATGGCGACTGTTCCCGCGTATCAATGGGCTGTCACCCCAGGAATGGCTACTATCCGTATTGGTATCATCAGAAGGGTCACTAGCAGCTTGCAATTCCTCGGCTATCCACTCCTAGCCACACTTAAAGCTAACTACCCTGCAAAAGAACAATTTTCTAGCAGGATATGAGGTAATGTGTGTGTACATGTATACAACTTTTTATCTATCGATCTATCTACCTACCTACCTATCTATCTATCTATCTATCTATCTATCTACAGTATCTATCTATCTACAGTATCTATCTATCTACAGTATCTATCTATCTACAGTATCTATCTATACAGTATCTATGTATCTATCTATGTATCTATCTATCTATGTATCTATCTATCTATCTATCTATCTATCTATGCTATCTATCTATCTATCTAATCTATGTATCTATCTATCTAGTATCTATCTATCTATCTATCTATCTATCTTCTATCTAATCTATCAATCAATCAATCTATCTATCTATCTATCTATCTATCTATCGTCTATCTATCGTCTATCTATCTATCTATCTATCTATCTATCTATCTATCTATCTATCTATCTATCTATCTAATCAATCTAATCAATCAATCAATCTATCTATCTATCTATCCATCTATAGATATATCTATATTTAATTGTACACTGTGCGTTTATCAACACATACAAGTTCCCCCCATCAACATCGCTACCTGCCGGCGCTGCCAGAACTTGGGACTGGCCGCACGAAGAGCAAGGCGATGAGCATCAGGAGAACCTGAGGGATGATGGCCATCGATGGCCCATGGCGATCAAAAACAGGTGAAACGAATGAGGCCTTAATAGGCCTTGATCTTGAATTCAATCTGGTTGGTGGTTGAGCCACCCCTCTGAAAAATATGAGTTCGTCAATGGGAAGGATGACATCCCATATATGAAATGGAAAATGAAAAAATGTTCCAAGCCACCAAGCAGCATCAACCAGCAATGTTGAAATTCGATGAGGCCAACTTGAAATCAGTGGATTTTGGGGGTAACCTTTTCAACATTAAAAAACCTCCAAATGGAGGGGGCGAGCTAAGATATAACCATTACAAAACAAGGAATTTGAGGAAGAACCAGACGTGGGACAACATAGGGAATTCACCAATATGTGATGGATGATCTGGATGAAGTTGGTATCTCAGCAACAAAAATAAGAGTAGGCAACAAACAAAGGGACATACTCAAGAAACGAGGAGCAAAGATGTGATGACACCTAAAGTGGACCTAAAGACACTAATCATACTAATCAGGATACCAGGTGTCTACTTTCAATCCTGTTGGGTCTGGTCAAACACTCCACTGGCACTGAGAACTTCAATCCATAGTGCAGGAAGACGGAACAGAACAAACTTGGAAATATACAAACATACATGTATGAATATGATCGAATATGTAATGGGATGTGCTGGGTACGGGTCCACATTGGTATACAAACATGTGCGTTTAATCATGTCTAATCCCTCCCCAAAAAAACTGACAATATCAGAACAGTAGGATACCTTGAAATGATAAGTTAAAAACTTGTGTTTCTATGACATCCTACACACATCTTTCGATCTTTTGACCCCTGTCTTTTCCCGCAATCAAGCAAAGATTTGCAAAATGCTTCTAATCGGTCCAAAGTTGCACAGAGTGGGTTGTCAATGAAGAGATTGGTATTGGGTATATCTACAGTATACCCACAGTATGGTTATGTTGTTGATCCAATTGCGGTCAATGGTGTTGGTCAATTCGGTCTATTCACCAATTTACCTCAGAATTACATTTACATGGCGGCCACAGATGTGATAAACCTTCAAATATGACTAGGGAACTTTGACCGGCCCCAGGAATTTGTCTCGTTAAAATGGTTGTGATTGGAGGGATAAATGATGATACATGCACCATTCTCAGACAAACACACCATAAGCCAAGTCTGTGATATCCTGTAAAATCTGTACACAAAGAATCCACGAGCTACTATACACTTTTAAGACTTAAGAACTCAAAAGTCAATCCACTAGCCTGCCCTCACCTAGTTCTCAAAACTGATCTTCTAGCGCCCTCACTGCACCTCAAAATCTGCTGGCGAGGAAGATGCATCTAGGGACGTGGTGTAGGCCTCTCTCAGCAAACAAACGCGCTTCATTTGGGAGACATGTGTTAATTTAAATGTGCGTATACAGGTTATATGATATTATGTGATATGATATGACATGACCCGTATCTACATATGTATATACGTATACATACACTACACGCAAAACTATACAAAATGTATATTATGTAAATATGTATATACATACATATATATATAATATAAATATAAATTATATATGTATATATGATTGTATGATGTACAAAAAAAATAATCTAAAAACAAATGCCATCACAAAGAAATCATTTGAGTATACTCCTCTTTATCATCGGTCACACGTGCATAAATGGCTATGTGCACATATGGATATGTTGGGCCATGGCCATCCAGCATGCCAGCTGCCTCTCAAAGTGATAAGTTTCTGGTCCTAGGGTGAGTTGGTTACAAGTGGAGAATGGGATATCAAAGGGATCCGTTGGTTTTTTCCTCGTCTTTGTACTGAACATTACTGAACTATGCAAGTTCATGTTGTGAATATGTTTGAATTACACACTATCAGTGGAGCGCAACTATGATGCTTGACCAGCATGAGTTGGAATGCACATCACAATATTGATTGGATGGGTGGGTATGAAAAACAAGTCAACCATTTGTTCGTCATCTGGGCAACATGTGAGCCAAGTTGGTATACCACGTATTGAAGTTTGTTTCTTCAAGCAGTGACCGTTCACTAAGCAACCAACCAGGGAAAAGGACATCCGTGGCAAGAAATCACAAACCAAATAGTCATTTGTTTGGGGACATCTCCCATGCCCATATGCAAGTACATGTTTATGCCTTTGTATATACAACACAAAATTCAAAAACATCAGAAGAGGATATCCCACATATATATATACACATACATATGTATATGTATATGCATATATATATGTATAAATACAAATATGCGCATCATGATGTACATACATATGCAGAAGTATGTCTACGTATGTATGTATGTATGTATGTATGTATGTATGTATGTATGTATGTATGCATGCATGCATGCAGGTATGTAGGTATGTAATTAGGCACGTATGCAGGTATGCAGGTATGCAGGTATGCAGGTAGGTAGGTAGGTAGGTAGGTAGGTAGGTAGGTAGGTAGGTAGGTATGTAGGACACGTGTTATCGCAATATATTGCAATGATACAAGTAACAAAACCCATGTATAATAAAGACAGATAGATAGATAGATAGATAGATAGTTAGTTAGATAGATAGATAGATAGAACAATAGAAAGACGGACAAACAAACAGATAGATAGAATACATGCATGTATGTCAACACGTCAACATAGGTATATGCATATCTATGTATATATATATATTTATATATATATATACCATGTAAACAGCAGAAACACAGCAATCAAAAACATATCAAGCTATATTAATAACTATATATATATATATATACATACGTCTTGAATGAGATGTAGGTATCATGTATTATATCAGCGCTGCCTCCATGGTGGGTGGACTTGGATCCACGCGTTTTCCTTCCAGGCATTCCTGCCGTGAGGCCGATAGAAAGGGAAAATCGCACGGGTATGATCGGATTTTCTGACTTTTTTATGAGACAAAATGATGATTTTATGGGAATACAATGGGATATTGTGGGGAAACCAAACCATAATCAGATAATCAGGATATCACATGGGAACGTATGTATATAATAATCGGTATTGGCACAAAGGACAATATGACACAACTTTTTTGTTGAACATGAGGAATTGAGCAATCAACTTGATGGTTTGATTCAGCCAACACAAAATTAAATTTGATGTATATAACCCATGAATAAGGGCAATAGGCATGAATGGAAATCACCCTAATGGAATGGCAATGTATATAAAATGAAAAAACAAAGAAACATCGCTGCAGGAAACAAATGAGGGGTACAAGACCAACTAATTTATGAGGGTATTTGATTTTATCGGACATATTACCTGGGACATAAGCTAATTTCAAGACGGGAAAAACATATATCCCCAATTGATGGCAATTTTACCCCCCGAAGATTATCTTCTAAGCAACTGGATTTTGAGGTACCCTATTTCTAACACAACCCCTTACGGGCTTATTTACTGGATTTCTAAGTGTAAGCAGGGCAAAGCGCCCTATTGGCTTGCCCAAAATGGGCAAGCGACCAACAGAAACATGGAATCTTGTTTTGGCAGCATACATGGAGGTTTAACCAACAAACAAGGGGGGTTGACTCTGGCATACAGTGTTGGTGCTTCAACATATCAATTTCATTCGCAATATGTTTGCTCAGTTTTGTTTTGTAAACGTCAACCAATTTCCGGGGCTCACCACTATTTCAGAAGCATGCTAGGTGATCTTGAACTCTGTAGAAAATGGAGAGCATGGGACATATCTGAGGATCCCTGATGCCTGTAAGGTTTTATTGCGTAACCTGATGGAGATTTAATCGCTATGCAAATATCAGGTTGTGTTTAGTACCCCACCAAGAGTGGAATTTGGAAAAACAGAGACTGCACAAGTACATGTAAACGCGGCCATGCTTGGATGTGCATCCCATTCTTTGTGGGAATGATTGGATAATAAGCCGAGCTGGTCACTGCCCAACATATTGAAAAGGACTGGGACTCGCAAGCCCATGGCCAAGCTTCAAACACGATCTAATCCCTTAGCCAAAATAATCAACGAATACAACCCCTAGCAACACAGGCATGAGGTGAATTTGTTCCTTCTAAGAAACATTGGCTGATATGGCTGGGTGGTTTGAAAGTATGTCCTTTCATGTCCAAATCATCGCTAGGATGGCCCATGCGCACCTTGTGAAACCCCAGGTATATTTGGGTGCACATCCCAGGGATCACAAGTGCTTCCACAAACATGATTGTGTTCACTTAAATAGATATAAACAGTGATATATATATAATATATATATATATATATGTATATACAGACATACAGACATACAGACATACAGACATACATACATACATAACATACATTACATACATTACATACATTACATACATACATACATTACATTACATTGCATTACATTCCATTACATTCCATTACATTACATGACATACATGACATACATTACATACATTACATACATTACATACATTACATACATTACATACATTACATACATTACATACATTACATACATTACATACATTACATACATTACATACATTTACATACATTACATACATTACATACATACATACATACATTACATTGCATTACATTCCATTACATTCCATTACATTACATACATACAAACATGACATACATGACATACATGACATACATGACATACATGACATACATGACATACATGACATACATGACATACATGACATACATGACATACATTACATACATTACATACATTACATACATTACATAC